>CAODLS012541307.1:0-32804 GCA_948243855.1 Flueggea neowawraea
GCAACAAGAACATCTCAACTAGGTTCATAAAGATCTTAGTTAATTGTATTGCTTATTGTTTAGCAAAATTATTTAGTTTCATTTTATAGTTCGACTTGGCCCTTTCCGACATACAGAAATTTAAGACCATTAAGCTTTACAATTTGCTCAGGAGTCAGTTTCATAGCAGTGCCATCTACATGAAACTCCGATAAACACTCCTTATTCCCCTGGATTTCCGGGAACGTTTCAAACCTTGAGCCTCCTGGGAGAATAAAAGATTCCAGGGATCCCATTTCTATGGGACTCGGAAACCCACAGTTTTTTGCAGTCTTTCAAAATTCCCATGCATGGTTTGCTTGTCCAATAGTTCTTCAGTTTGCTAGAAGGCATATCGAGTTCAATGAGATTTTGTGGATAAAATTACGATAACGAATAATTCGATAGTAATGTATGTTGATCACCTGTGACAAGAAAATTATATCAAAGACATCAATTCACTAAAATATTTTTTTTTGAATAAAGACATGAGTCTCAAAAATCAACGGCAACAAGAACATCCCAACTATCAATTCACTAAAAAATAATGCAATTAAACTTAAAATTAAAGAACAAATTGGATTTGCGTTTTTTTTTTCACTCATTATTTTTCCTAGTCTCAAAATAGAAGACATGCATTGCAAACATATTTACTAATTTTTCTAATCTCAAAATAGAAGACATGCAAGAAATATCCAAATTTCCTGAGACGACCGGGTGAATTCGTTAAGAAAAAAAGATAAACCAGAGAAGTTCCCAGTTCCAATGATACTCCACTTTTGATTTGGACTTGATTTCGTTTTAATTCAACGTTTTGTAACCCTCTCTCCTTGTGTTGTGGGGTTTTGGTGTTATTTTGTTTGATAATAACTAATAAGGATATAATTAGTCTTGTCAAACTGTTGCCTCATAATATGGTCTGGTGCAAGTTACAATCATATCACTCAATTTCCAGCTTAAATATAAGAGAAGAATAAATATTGTGCCTGTTCAACGTGGTCCATACCATATTTAAATCTTTGAGTGATTCTAACTTGAATTTTTGACTCTCATACTAGTTTGAATTGAACTGAAATAAATGAGTCCCAGAAAAAAAAAACAAGAGAAAAGGAAATCAATGACTGACTAACAAATATGATTTTCTTGATCCGATTGATGAATGCAAAAATATAGATTTTCAAGATAATCATACCATATAATAACTACGAATATTAATAGACAATCGTAAAATAGATATATGATGAGTATTTAGTTGATTATCATATAGATTCTACCTGAGAGTTGACAGTTTCTATATGAATATATATACAGGGATAAGAACATTTGTTTGTCTTTTCAGGTTTAATGAGAGCATTGAGAATTTCTTCAATCTATTACTTTATTGCTTCCTAGTCATCCTGCATCACTGAGTATTTGAGTTCTTAGTTTTTACAAAACAAAATCTTCAATGAGTTTATAGCATCCAACTTACTCAAACTAGAAATTGAAAAGTTTGCTCATACACGTTGATAAAGAATGACAGTTGTGGAAATACCATCAATTGAATTTTAGATTCTCTACTTAGTTATCAGTTAGTCTCTTTTAATTTGTAACAATAAGAAAAAAGATTGAATGATTAAAGAACTAAATATGCAAAATGTGCAATTTGGATATAGGGAAAATAGTGACAGAACCTCTTTTTGAATTGCTCAAGCACAGCGAGTTGAAAACGTCCATCAACTTGCAACTGCAGGCATCAGATAGCAGAATAGAAACAGAACATCCAACATGTTTCAACTACTTGCTTCCTTGGCCGGAACTTGGCTTACTTGCTGCAGATTCTCCAAAATGAGGATGGATGTAAATCAATTCATCCTTTACATCATCCCAGCACAATGGATAAAGTCCACATTTCTTCACCACTAGGCCTTGTTCATTAGTGGTTAGAAAAGCCCCCATATCACTCCATCCTTTGTTATTAGAAGTCATCTTGAATGTAGGCGACGAAAAATAGCGCAACCACACATGATCTGAAGCAACATATGCACCTCTACTGATATGAAAGCCATTATCAGCAATAACACTTTGCTTATTGCATTTCAAATCGAAGTCAAGCCTATGGTTTTGTGGCGTCTGCTGGTTAAGATAAGAAAGAGGAAGCTCCCGAACTTCAAAAACAGCCCACAGAGCTAAGCCTTTGAAAGTGCGATTGTACCAATCTCCAGGCAGCTTCATTGTCACTGAAAGTCCTCTGCTCTCATGCTCAGACCACATCGGAATCCTGCTTCCAGGGATAATAATACTGAATTCAGCAAATGACTGCATGGATATCTGAAGTAGGGAAATTAAGACAGCTGAACAGTGGGTATGAAAGCACGGGTCACGCACGAGTAAATTATGAGAGAGAGAGAGAGAGACATACCTTCCGAATATGATCTTCCACAAACTTAATATCCTGGTCAAGGAGTTTGCAGTTCATGAAATTGAAAGATCTCATACACGTCATTAACACTTGCAGGATATCTAACTATTGATAGTACATCACAATTAGATGCATCTACATAGTAAATACTGGATGGAAGAGTGACAAGGTCCGGGCAATGCGCCTAATGGAGAACCTCTAAATTTGGAATATCACACACTTTTTGGTAAATGTATAAAATAATTTCCACTTAGATTTAACCTTTTTAAGGACAGTAAAGAAGAAAATGTACGGGGGATTGAAGAAGGGCCCAAATCGCAGTAACTAAGATCTAGATTTTTTAGGGAGTATAAATACAGAAAAATCGAAGATCGAAGACTCAGGGGTGTTCTCAGCCCTGAGCACCGTGGAACAGTCGGAAACTCCTCATGAGATGGAATTCCATGAAATGGACATCCGTAAAATGACAGTACTTTAAGCTTTCTCAAAAAGGCTACGGAGGTTGGAGGCATTGCTACACCTGTTTCATCCAGTCGAAGCTCTTCCAAATTTTCTAATAACCCCAAATTCTCTGGCAATTCTTTCAGATTTGAGCACCTTGAAACATTAAGAATTCTGAGTGCTTTTAACTGAGAAATATTTCTCGGAATACGTTTTAGAGACTTGCAGCTTCTAGCACACAAAATTTCAAGGCCAGACAGCAATCCAATTGAAACGGGAAGTTCTTCTATAGCAGTTCCATCCAAATGAAGCACTGCAAATTTCTCCATATTCTCTTGTATATTTGGAAACAACACAAGCTTTATGCTCCCAGAGAGCAGAAAGACTTCAAGAGATTTCATATCAATGGCATTGGGGAATTTCTGAAGACTTTCACAGTCTTCCAAATTTAACAATAGGAGATTTTTGAGCAATCCAACAGAAGGGTGAACTTCTTTAAGACTCGTACAACCTTTTAGGATAAGTATCTCAAGATTTGGTATACAAGTGAAATTTGGTGTCTCACTGAGCTCCTTGGACTTGCAGAGATTGATGATCTTTAGTCTGTCGAATTGCTGAAAATTTAAGAACCCAACTAATTAATTCAAGAGAAACTTAACATTATACCTGAGAAGTATATTGAAGAAAAGATAATAAAAGTATACCTTCTCCTGTGTCCAAAATTTCGTTATGCGGCTGTATGGCATGTAAAGTTCAACAAGATTCTGCGGATAAAAATTTATTGGCAAATACCTTAGAGGGAATCCATGCCAATGGAAGTATCGTAATTCATTTGAAAAAATTATCCAGTCTCCCAAAAGGCGCACGTTTCGGAGTATTGGAGGCACAAACTTGTCCATCAGCACATTGGGAAACTGGGGGAGATCAAATGCTTCCATCCAATCAGAGGGATTGAATCTGCGGTAGAGATCTTTGCTGAAAGGGTTTCATAGACAGTAGGAAGATGAAAATAGAAGATCTTGAGCAACCCAAGTTTGGTCATCCTCGAGAATGCTTCAAACTTGAAAATTACATCATTTATTTTAGACAAGTCTAAGACCATGCCTTCAATTTTCTCTGTTCCCTGTAACCAAAGAAAAAAATTCAAGGAACCAAAATTATATTTATAAACAGAATTTCTTCGGTGCAACATAACAAAGTCTTCTCCAGTTTTACCTTATTTTCTGCCAGTACAGCATTGACATCCTTATGATCCCACAACCTACTGCGCTTGCCTGGATCTTCAGATTCCTCGAGAACAATTTTTCGACCCAATTCTTGGAGCAAATCGTGCATCAAGATCTTGTTGTCAATTACAGTTACAAGACATTTACCTTTGTCCACATGATCCCCATTAAAGAAACATGCAATATCCAGAAATATTTTCTGCTCTGTAGGATCAAGCCCTTGGAAACTTACTCTAAGCACACTTTGAACTTCCTCTGGAGGATAAACTTTAAGTTTGTCTAACTCATCTTTCCATTCCCGTACTGTCTTCTTTGTCAAACAGGAACCCAGAACCTTGACAGCTAAAGGAAGGCCTTTTGCATAATTGACAACATGCTGAGAGAGTGCCGCCAATATATCCATTTCATGCCTTGAAGGCATGGTGTTTAAAGAGTTTAAGTGAATCTAAATCAGTTAAAAGCTCAACTTCATATACTTTATCCACTCCATAAGGTTCCAATAATCTCTTGTTTCTACTTGTTATGATGATTCTACTTCCAGAACCAAACCAATCATGCTTACCAGCTAAGGCTTCCAAGTGTTGTATATACTCCACATCATCTAGAACTATAAGAACACATTTTGAGCGCATTGCAAGGTCAATTGGTTTCATGTGATCCCATGGTTTTAGCCCCAGAACTGCAGAGAGAAGTTGCTTCTGTAAACTTATACGCCCATCTGGGTTCTTCATAGCTTCTCAAACACGTTCAAGGAAGCAACAACCATCAAATTTGCGGGCAACACCCCGATAAATTTGTTCAGCGATGGTTGTTTTACCAATGCCCCCCATTCCACAAATTCCTATCATGCGAACATCATTAAATCCAACCTCTAGAAGTGACTCCATTTTATTCATGCGCGACCCCATCCCAACTAGACCTGATGGTACATCTGAGGATATATGACTTATTCCAGTCAAAACATGCATCACGACTTCCTCAATGACACTAGCTTCATCTCTGCCACATTTTAGAGAAAACAGAACAACAAAAGGAAAAAAGAGATTATTGTCTATAATTATAATGTGGTTCCCCACTCAAAAAACTGAGTTTAAACAATGAAAGAAAAAAAGGAGCTTGTCCTGTGCATGTCTGAATAGCCGTTTGACATGATCGTGTGATCAAATAGCCTTAACATCACAACATAGATCAAGTATATCAAACATCGCTAAGGTATTCGTTAATAATATAAACAAAATGCATATTGCATATTCAACACTAACAGTGTTGTTTGCTAATGGTACATTGGATAAGAATATTACTTTCGTAACTCTAAACGCATTTCCAACCCTCTCTATTTTTTTAGCCACACTCAATCTACCAATAACAGACAATAATAAGTTGGACAACATATAATTTCTGTAAGAAACAAACATGAAATTCATATTCTTGTCATTTTCGCATCAAGCAAGTATTGATGTTGTCTTCAAGTTTTCATTCTATAGTTCCTTCTTTGTTTTAATCAACCCTAGTTACCTAAATTCTTTCAAATCAAATTTACAATGCTGCAATTATTGTAAACAGAAGTACCAATGAAACCAGCCAAGGCTTGAAATCAAGCCTTCATTGCGGTACTTCTTAGTGGGTAATACGTAAATGAGGCCTGAGACTTTCCCTGATCCTGGACTCGAGAAGCCTCCTTTCACCTAAAAATTACCAATGAAACTTATAGAAAGAAGGAAAAAATAAATTACCTGTTGTGATCATCCCACCCAGATAAATTGGCTGCCTTTGTTAAAACAGATCTCCAAATGGGAACTTGATCCTTTTCATATTCCTTGAAGCTCTCCGAAGTCAGGGAAAAGGTATCAGTCTGGTTGCAGACATCAGAAGGATTCACTCCATGAAAAATGGGCAAAACTGTAATCGATTTGGCTTCCATACAATGAATGATCTCAACAAGCTCCTCCAAGCACCAAGTAGAATTTGCATAATTTCTGGAGAAAACGACGATTGCAAACGTCGAACTTTGAATGCTTTTCTTGATATCAGGAGTGATGGATTTTCCTCGATGAAGTGATTTTTTGTCCAAGAAGGTTTCAATGCCTCTCTGAGTTAAGGCCCCGTAGAGGTGGCCAACAAAGTTTAACCGCGTGTCTTCACCTCCGAAACTCAAGAAAACGTCGTATGTGAAATTACCAGGCCGATAAGAAGAGGCTTCATGGAACTTGAGAGGAGCCATGTTGGAGTGCTACAGATTCCTTGAATATTTGATCCAAATTGCCGGAGACATTAATGCTCAAACATGGTTTATAAATATTTTGAATAAAATAATTTTATGTTGTGTATATCTGACATATTTATATACATACATATATATATATATAGTATGGGTTATCTGTTTTATGTAGAGTAAAATGTAGTTTTTGGTATATTGAGCAGTCAAGGCTTAATTAGCAAGATTAATAGTAATTGTGGGTCCGATTAAATGTATATATTCTGTTTTTGATTGATTAGTGGCAGAACCCAATCATTTACATACTCTGTCTGTTTTTAGTCTTATATCTGTTTCTGATATATCATATTTAATATATGTATTTTACATACATATTTGTCTGTTTTTATATGTTGTCTATTTTGGGTGTGAATGTTTTTAAAAATGAATTTTGAAAATTAATATTTTGTATTAGTGTGTATATATATAGGTATATACTTATATCCGCACGTGGTAGTTTTGAAATATTTTCAAAACAGTTTTTGTGAGACTTGAACCCGATATGGAGTACCTTTTTCTCACTAGAGATTCTTACTCCTTCTCTGTTTCTTTCCTAATCTCCATTATCTATTTTAGAGGTTTACATTTTGACATTCGACAACCGTCTGACATCTTGAATCTAGTGAGACATTCCGTTTGATAATGAGTGTCCTCTTGTTTCGAGCTCGTTTTGTTTATGTTAGAGCTCCACATCGAATTACTGTTGGATTACCGAGTCGTGTTTTGACTTTTGAGTTTACACTTGGATTTATTATATTACAAGTTATTTTGTATAACTTATATTACATATATTTATATGTTTTCAGTGTTTAATGTTTTAACCTTATAAATGAGTTAATAATGTTTTTTTAAATGACTTGGGTAAGATGTCTGATCTCCGAGGCTTGTACGGGATGAACCAGACTCACATAGATGGTTCACCTCGTACGCCGGTCACGATATTACTTTGGATCGTGACAGCAAGATTTTCCATTAATAAATTTAATACTAATTTTTTAGCATTTGTTTGTCCTTATAATTAAATTCAAGAAATTTTTTGACCGAATACCATAAAAAACTTTATAGTTGTTATGAGAATATGTCTCTCTGTTTGTTCTCATATTTGAATATTTTGAGTCTCAACTACCTTTAATATATGTTTGTTTTTAGTTATATTTCTCTAACATAATACATATTTACTAATATTTTAATTATATATTAAAATTTCTGAAAGATGTTTTTTTTCTTTTTAATATGCAAAATAAATTGAAATTTATTTTCGATTATTTCTTAGGCTTCTAATTAAATATCTTTGCTTTATTAAACCTTATCGATTTTTTTTAAAGATTCCTTCCTCCCACTTGGCCACTCATGGACCAAGCAACTTCACCAACAGTTAACCCTAATTCCTTGAGTAGGACCAGGGAAGAGGCCAACAATCTCCACCACCTTTCATCAAATACAATATGTCAATATATGTGACGATATCTTTTCTTTTTTTTCCAAGGAAGGAAATATGTGATGCCATCTTTAAAATATATAACGTTGATTATATAAAGTAAATTGACACATCGTCACTTAATAACTGTATTTAACCTTAACGGTTAGTTAATTTTTAAATAAGTTTAAAATTAGGTAGTGGAATATGGTGATATTTTTTTTTAAAAAAAGGCATTCTTTATATTGAGTGCAAGAGTAATTATTTTTAATTATTAAGTTTAGCTATTGAATTTGTTATAATTTAGTGACGACTAATCATAGATATATTGTGTTGCTTGTTTTAAGTAAATTGAATAAATTTTAGTAAATTTAGTAAATTATCAAGTGAAAAATAAAGAAAATGACATTTTTTTAGAATTTATGGTTATAACATGCTAAAATAATCACCCAACTACATGTTCAATCGGTAGTTAAAGCTAGTTGTTCAAAGTGCATATTTTTCCAAATCATCATCTTTCATCCCATCTATTCACTTTGCTTTCAACTTATGATTGAATTGAATCAAAATATTTCCCCCCTTGTTTCCACAATCTGTCTTAGGTTGGTCCTCCGATTCAAGTCAAAATGTTTAGTTAAAAATTTGTATGATCATTACCTGGAAATCAGTACATTATATCCTAAGCAAGATCTGCACATTAATCAGTGAATCAATTGTTTATTTTAAGTATACTTTATCTATTCTGAAAAAGGAGTTAAATCTAAAAAATGGTTTAATTTTTTTTTTAAAAAAAACTTACTGATAGAGTTTTAAAGTACGTATTTGATCAATTTTAAAAAATAAGAGTAGAAACAGAAAGTCAATTTTACTATAGTGCTTCACAGACATGATGTCTCACAATTATATGCTTTGAAATATATACAATATGGTTAATATTATCACTATCATCTCAATTGGGGACAAGAGGTAGAGAGATGTGTTACTAATTAGACTGCCACTACATATCAAAGCGGCAGACAACAAAGCAAACCCACAATAGTTACCAATAACTATAATTAATATGTACCAAAAATCTAAGAAAAATCAATTCATTAAGGTAGGCACTGCCATGGTAATTCTGTTGTTGGTAATTAAGCTAGCACGACCATAACGAGTGTCCCATGGATTGATGATGATGATCAATGTCGATATTGGAGGCTTGGTGATGATGATGATTGGAAGTTGTTGAAGGGTGCTGACGCATTCTCATGTGAACTACTTCGGCTTGTGCGATTGCCAATTGGGTTTGAAGATTGTCGATTTGTTGTTGCAGTGATGATATTGCCCCTACGCAGCCGTAAACTGGGTCACGTACTCTTGCATTTGCCTCGTACACCATCGAACTCACCGCATCTCTTCGTTGGTGCTCTGGTAATTCCTGCAAGTGTTCACCATTTGTGGCAGGATTAATTAGCGTGCTTACTAGATTCAATATTTATTTTTTAAAATTATTGAAGAAGAGTAATTCGTAATCTTGAACGTGATAATACACGTCTAATTATTCAAGATTTTTTTTAAAATTCAATTTATTTACTTTTACTAGAAATTAAACTCGTGACCTCTTACTATTGGAAACGATTTAGTGAAACACAAAAAAAATTAAGAAAAAAAAATCAATACTTAGAACAAAATTTTCTTTATAGTGATATTTCTAAAGAAACCACTCAAGTCTTTTTCACAAAATGTAACCCCTAACCTTTTTTTCGTCAAAAAGCACTTGATATAATCTATAGGTAAAAATCCCGATAAGAAAAGAACTAGACTTTGACATATAATATAATTAGAAATTATAATGAGGGGCATAAGATGGAGTGAACCTTAAGGTAAACATTTTTTTAAACCAAATTATTGGCATCATTTTCTTCATAAAGCATGCATGTGACGATCTTAAGATCCTAGCATGGTAGACTAGATTATTTGAAAATTTTAAGCTGTGTGAACTTTTCCAAATCATAATTAGTTATGTCATTGATTTGTAATATTGATTTATTTAATAGTTAATTTGAATTTACAACAATCTTGAGTCACTTTTCAATATTAATGAACATTTAGGTGGTTATCACATAAATTAATTTAGCATATATTTACTTGATGAAAATTGAAGTCTCGATTTCTAAATATTGGAAATAATTCTAATACTATTTAGACCTTAAGTTTATGGACAATCTTGCAAACTAAAAATACGTATAACTTTTTTATTTCATTTTAATTATCAAGATTTTGTGTTTTCCAAATTCAGGTAATTATTATCTCTAATAAGTCCACGCATTATTGACTGTTATTCATTATTAAGTTATGAATATAATAGATAAATCAATTAGCTGAAAATTTTCATATCATAGTGACAGCATGATTACATTAGTGTTAATATACTAAAACCACGAAAAAAAAAGTTATATTAAAGTGTTCTACGTCAAGCTTTATTTGCTTAGATGTAATCAACATCTCTTTTGGACTTATTTTGTTACATCTGTATTGACGTAACTTCATGTCCTTCAATAACAAAACATAAATGATTCATAAAACCACCTTTCTTTTCCAAACATAGACCTGAAAAAATAGGCATTCAAGGCTTAGCCCATGATGCCAAAACCTAATTAACGGTGGTCATAAAGTGGATACTAATTAATCTCTTCATCGATAAAAAAAAAAAAAATCTCTTCATCACTTTTACAAAATTCCAAAGAGCAATTCTTTACCCTTTACCTCGTTTAGGTTCACACATTTATATAATGAACAACAAATAAAGTTAAAAGTCATACAAACGTTTTTTCTTTTACTACAAAAGTGTATTATCACACTATCTTTCATCATATATCGCTTATCTTGTATTTACAATTTTTTATTAAATTATTCGGTATTGAAATACTTTTTCTCATATTTGACTAATTATAATTTAAGTCGGATAAATCGTTCTTGTGGATGGCAAAACTTTCTCTATAAGATTTCAAAATTTTTCTAGATCCAAACCTCAAATTCAATGTTAATTTTTTAAAAAAAAATAAATTTTATACCACTCAGTCACAATCTTGATTAGTATTTATTTTCCTTTCAAAACAAACACGATGTAGTGATTTTTTTTCGTGTATTATATTATTTTTATGTTTTTAATTAGACATTATTTCTAAAGTAAAATTCAGAATTTGAATCGATTTAGAAGAGTGAAAGCGTGTGAAAAAAAGTTTAGATTTAATAAATAGAAATTGACTCGAAATAGTGACATCAAAAACCCACAAAGAAAAAGTTAATGTGTGGTTCTTTATTGTTTGATATGTACTAATTAAGATAAGTTAAGGAAAAAATAGTGGGTTACTTTTAAATAGAATATGGACTTTTAGAATTGTCTTTAATTTCACAGTGGGGTCAAATAAACCAACTGAAACTAACCACTATAACCGAATAAAAGTGAAAAAGTGTGCAAGTCATGACCTTTTTTACTTTCCATTTTTTTTTAATCTCATATAATTAAGCATATAGTTAATCAGTAGCAAAAAAGAGACTAGCCATGGCAAACAAAATGATTATATAACGTGGTCCACATAATACAAGGACAAAAAAGTGCTAAGTATATCTCTTAACACGCTTCAACATGTTGAAACTTGTGAATGTGAAACATTATATTAATTTAGTCTTGTCGAGCAGTAACCTTTTTTCGGTGGAAAACAAAAGAAATTTATGAATGATTGGACAATAGATATTTGAAATAGATGACACAATATTACAGGAAAAACAAACAAATCACAAAATTACAGACTCTCTAGTTAATTAATGTGTTTGTAACTTATTAGTTTTATAATTTTATTAAATGCTAAAGAATTAAGAGTGATCGAAGCAAATAAAATGAATTACCAAAAAATAAAAAAACTCTCTAGATATGATTAGTGACGGATTTAGGATTATTTTCACTTAGGGGTAACGATGAATGATGCCATAGAGATTGAGAGTGACTTTAATAGTGAACAGATTGACGATAATCAAATTAAGGACTTAATTATCTCTTTTTTTAAAAAAAATTCTGGAACCTAAACAGTATATATTGGAATCTCACCGGCACCGAAGGGGGACATCCGGTCCGTCACTGGTTATAACCTTTTTTTCCTTGTATTTCCATATTCATAAGGACCTAGCATATTTTGTCCTAATTTTGAAGTCACATATACTATCAATCAATTGTGGCCAATCAAGAATAATTTTTAATTTATCAATCTCTAATTAAATTTTTTTCCTTGATTACAGCATGTTTTTTTTCTCCTGCAGTTTTCTCTTTGAACTCGAAGAATTTTTTTGACAAATTATTTACTTGTTCTTATTGAGTATTAAACTATCTTTTAGTACTATATTTTAGTCACCGTAAACCATCTAACTCTAAATTTCTATATAGAGAGAGGGAAGATAATGATTTCTTCGGGAAAAAAACAAAAGCCTAGCTACGAGAATCTGGATTCGTATATATTTTACACATTCTCGTAAATTTATATATTTTACGAGAATCTTGATTTATATATACAATTGAAATTAATAATTACAGAAGGCTGTTTTATTTCTTGATCAACGGTCAATAATTAATCACCAAGCATAGAGTAATTTTCTCAATCAAGCTAAATAAAGAATAAAAAAAGAATGAAAAAGCAATTCTTTTTCTTAGTTTTCTTTCTCATATTAATTGTCCTGTATTCTTTCAAGGAAGTGTGGAAGAGGCAATACATAAGTAAACTTATGAAGGTCGATGATCACCTGTAACATCTTGTTAACGTTGCTAGCACCGAACACCTTATGAACGCTGGCAAACTTTTGCGGCTCATCGGCGGGGAAGTAAGGAGCAAACACACAGTCTTGAGCACATCTCCGACGAAGAAGCTTGCAGGCCGCGCACGGTGAAAGTGCACCATGTTTCCTACCGCCCTCTTTCATTTTTACAAAATTATGTAAACCCTATTAATAATCAATCTATAACGACAATTTTAAGTGCTAATAGTCTTTTTTGTATTATTGGTAGGGTTTAGCTTAAAAGGGCACAAAGCATAGATGAAAACAAGCAACTTGTTGCAAAATGTACATTCTCACCAAGAAAGAAATTAACACTAGCAATTATTATATTAAGTGTACTAATTAATTTTATTAATCAAGAGTGTAGCTTAGAAAAGAGAAAGTGAAAAAGAGAGAGGGGGGGGTGTGGGTTTGGGGTTGGGGGGTTCTTGAAGAGGAGGGCAAGTAGGTATTATATAGAGAAGTGAATGGTGACAGCAAAATCTTTTGAGAGGGTCCACTAAAGGAAGCAATAGATTTTGTTGGACAAAAATTCTTATTGATAAGATCCTTTTTAGGTCCACCTTAATTCTGATTTTTCTTTTTTCCTTTCATTTTTCTCATCATAATTTTTTCTCCCTTAGTAGCTTTAGTAATTTACAATTATTTCTTCATGGTACGGTAAAATTTGAGACTATTTCTACATATAAACTTTGTTGTTACCCTTTCTTTTCTTTTTCTTTTTTCCCACTCAAGATATAGGGGAAAAAAAGGCAAGCATTCTCTAAATTAATTTTATAATTGCAAAGGCTATTGCTTCTTTTCACTTTCATGTTAATTAGCTTTCTTGATTTTATTAAATTTGGCACTTTAATTAGTGGGAAATGTATATATCATGTGCAAGAAAAAAATAGTACAAATGATACTAGTAAAAAACAAAATTATTATAGTTTTTTTTCTTAAAATTACATGTAACAAATTAAGTTTTCCAAATATCAATTATTTCTTTCTTTTTTTGTTTGTCGTTTCTCTATAGAATTGTTAGTCCATATATATATATAGCACACCAAATATGATCTAGGTACTTGAAAATGTGTTTCATAAAGAGAACAAAACCAGCCGCAAAAAAAAAAAGTAAAAAAGGAAACAAATTTCAATGAGATTAGGGCTTACATATTTTAAATGAAATTTTAAAGATTTGATAGGATTTTATACAAAACCGATTCGATATGATAGAACATTATCGATCTATCCATCCATCATCCATGCAGGTCAAAAAAATATTAGAGTTATCGAGAGTGATTCATGCATGATTTGTTCAAAGCTAAGATAAGAAAAGCACATGATCAAGTCTGATCCCCAAGTCAAAAATTACTCTATGTATGTTGGGGAAAAATAAAAGTCAAATATTACTCCACAACAAGTACAAGAATGGTTGCTTGTAAACTAGCTAGCTAGGACGGTGCTTAATTTAAAAGTTTAAATTTTCATTAATCGTGTATTACTAGTCCACTAATGGGCAGGGAGTTCGAACTTCACCGATATATATATACTGGTTCAAAATAAAATAAAATAAAATAAACATGCGTCTTTTACTCTTTTTTCTCTTTTAATTCATGCTACAAATAAGTAAATAATTTTATTCAATTAGTCCACAAACCGGTGGATTAAGAGGAAATGTAAAAATTACAATAGACTCCAAAGAGCAATATTGTTTTTCGAACACTTATAAACATCGAGTCCGAAAAAACAACATTCTTAAATTTACATTTCAAAATAAACACGAAGCGAATAAAACATTTAAAAAGAACATCCTTAGAGAATTAGAAGAGCGATTTCTGAATGCTAGAAATATTTTATGTATATTAAATTTGAATATGTTAATAGATATATGATTAATCTTTTCGTCTTTCTTCAATTTCTCAATTAAATGCGTAAAAGCAACAGAATAGCCACGGAAAAGTTTATGAAATAGAAACGTATCTTTAGAACTATTATGGATTCTGCTATGTATTAGTTAGGAAATTTAGTAACTAATTAACTAGGGGTTAGTTACGGAATTTTGTATTTAATTTGCTACGGAATTTAATATTTATACCTAATTTTACAATTACACTTAACCACGGAAATGGGCAACAAACACAAAAAAAATTCTGTAGCTAAGCCTAAATGATGAAAATTCTATAGCTAAATGAAAAATTTAGGGTGATGTACAAAAATGGGCAACAAACACAAAAAAAAATTTATAATACAACAATAATTGAAAAACTTACTAAAAATAGAAATACGGAATAAAATATTCACAAATACAACAGTTTGACCTTATATTGACCACACGTTGACCGCACTTTGATCAATCTATTTAAGCCAATGAGAAAGAGTACAACTCGAGCACAACCCGAGTATA
The DNA here is from genome assembly GCA_948243855.1 of Flueggea neowawraea. NCBI lineage: Eukaryota > Viridiplantae > Streptophyta > Magnoliopsida > Malpighiales > Phyllanthaceae > Flueggea > Flueggea neowawraea. Next base: position 14,950 of record CAODLS012541307.1, read on the forward strand.
GAGTACAATGGAGTACATGCAGAGTATAACCCGAGTCCAGAATAGTGTTATGAAGGCTTTGTTGACAGCAAAGACCGAGTACATATAGAGTACAATCCGAGTACAGATAGTGTTAATGAATGCCCTATTGACCAGTAAAGAACGAGTACATATGAAGAACAACCCGAGTACATGTGGAGAACATCAAGAGTACAACTAGTATAACGACAAAAATGGATAACAACACGAGTACATGAAGATAACAACTAGTATAACAACAAAAAATGAAATTATTTTGAGCAGAAATGACCGAGTACATGTAAAGAACAACTCAAGTACAAATAGAGTACAATGAGAGAACAACTTCGCAAAAGAACCAATTCAAACCGGCCAAACCAATCAAAAAAGGGTATTCCGGTAATTTCAGCAACTGCACTTTTCCATATCTTGCCCTTTTTGTTACTTTCTTTTCTGTAGTGTTGCTTTCCACTTGTTTCAGGACGTGTATATATTAATTATTGTAATAATATTGTTATTAATATGAGCTTGTTCGTGATTAATTATTTTCCATATTTTTTTAGTACCATTCTTTTTTAGAAATTCAGAGCACTCACTGACATGAGAGGCCAGCCCAACGTCGCTGCTTTGCGACGGATTACGTCACCCGATAGAGATGCGCATGATAGGAGAAGCCACCACCACCACCCCGACAGTAACGACCATAACAATAATAATACCCATCACAACGACAATACGAATAATAATGGCAACAAATCAGCGCAATCTTTGGAGACAGCTCACGACAGAAAGAAAGGAGGGACGTCGTCGGGGAGTGGAGATTCATCGGAGGAGGAGGCGAGAGAAGAGAGAAAGAGAAATCACAGAGGGAGACGGATAATGAGATGGAGGATGAGACGAAGACGAGGAGGAGAGGGTGGTGACGGTGGAGAGGGAGGCAAGGACAGTGAATCAGTGAACATTAGAAGAAGAGAGAAAGAGGAAGAGAGATAGGGAGGTGAGTTTGAAGGGACAGAAAAGGAAAAAAATTGTTTAAATAATATGTTATTGTTGTAATTAAAAATAAAAGTGTTTTATTTCATATTGTTGAACCAATGGTGGTTAACATTTGGATCCCTTTGTGTTTTGATGATGAACAAAATTGAGCTTAATACTTGAGTGTTTTAGGATGATTGTTCTAGCCTAACTCGAGTAAACGAAGAACACAACTCGAGTTAACAAGCTACCAAGAAGAACCAAAGTGTCCAGAAAAATTCATATCATCAGACATAGAAATTTAACTCGAGCTATCCAAATATCTAACTCGAGTTGTATATGGATCACATAACTCGAGTTATCCAAATATCTAACTCTAGTTATCCATCCATCAGCATCAGAGATGAAAATTCAACACGAGCAACATTATGCATTACTCGAGCAACTTGACAATGAAGCTCTAACTCGAGTAAACCAATTTCCTAACTCGAGTAAACCCTCAGAGGCAAAAAGACAAACATACAAGGTTCAAATGTCTAGGTTCCAACTGTCAGAAAAAATAGCTAACTCGAGTAAGTCATTATATAACTCGAGTTATATGTTTTAAGGGTTGTTTTCTTCAAATGGATAACTCGAGTAATCCAAATATATAACTCGAGTTAAAGGTTACGCCATAGCATTAAATGAAGGGTTGTTCTATCTCACAATGGCTACATTCAATCCTCCAACGACCATATCGACTTGGAAAGCTATAAATACACTCAAGACATATCAGAGAATAAGTTGTTAACCATTGACAAATATCTTACAACAACATCAAGCTTTCTTGTGCTCAATCTTGCAAATCATTCATACACTTCTCAAGAGTTTTACACTTGCAAATTCATTGTTGCTTAAGAGTGTTCATTATTAATTTCGTTCTTCCTTATTGAGAAAATCATTGTATTTGAGAGTGGAAAAGTTTTCTTGTTTATCTAGAAAACAAGGGTTGTATTGTTAGAGGTTTAATCTTGCACCCATTAAAGTAAGAGTTTGTATTGGTTTAATCTTACACCTTGAAGCAAGAGTTTATAGAGCTTTAATCTTGCACCCTTTGAAGTAAGAGCTATAGTGGATTCAAATTCACAAGTGGAAGCTTGAGGAGTGAGCGTAAGCAACGAGGGCTGAACCACTATAAATCGCGAATTTGATTTATCTATCCCTTCTCTCTTTACATTATTATTTGTGTGAATTGGATAAATTGTTCTTACTTTGTTTTTGTTTATTTTAAATATTTTGATAATTGCTAAAACGTTTTCAAACAAGTTTTAAAAGTCAAAAATATAATTTATCCCCCTCTTGGATTGTCATTTCGGGCCAACACATATATTATAGTGTTTTAGGTTGTATTTGTGAAATTGGTTTTAAAAAAAAAAGGTTATATTTGTGATTTTTTTTTGGGTAGTATTTGTCAAATTAAAATTTGAAAAGATAACATACAGTGTCATTTCTCCAAAAATTTTCGTAAATAAGGAGTAATTTTGGTAAGAGCAAATTACTATGGACGCAGTTTCGTAGCTAATTATGTTTTAGCTACAGAATAGCTATGAAATTGACCATAGCTATTTTGAATTTATCTTGTAATCATGATCATACATGGTGTTTATTATTTTTTTTAACAAAACGTTACGTTGATTAATTATGCTAAACACAGATACGTCCTTGTATTTTTCTTTTGTTGCTTATTAAGGTTCCAAGCAATTTCATTGGGTTCCTATAGTTCATTTAAATTAAAAAAATAAACATTTTCTTTGTCTACTTCATCATTTTTAACTTTATAGCGACAAATTTACATGTTCTTTGTCTACTTCATCATTTTTAACTTTATGCATGTACAGACACGGATAATCCATAGATGATGAAGCTAAAATCTCACTAAACCATAATTAATGCTAAACTGTGAGTGATATGATTCTGACCAGATAGGAATCAAATTTAAAAACAAATTAAAAGAACTAATTAAGATATTTGATTAGTGGAAAATGAATTGGGTGACCTCATGGGACGATATGATTTTTAGAGGCAGGTAACATCACTGAGAGTGAGTGATTTCCACGCACTACTATTATTTATTTTAGCTCCATTATGACATGAGAGCAATCAAAACTGTTCTTAATTTTACGTAGATAATTTCTACCTTGTAATCTAGTAGTTAAAATTAAAGTTTGTAAGCGTGCTAAAGTAATTTAAATGTGATGAATGATAACAGGATTGGAAATGACAAAAGTGTGTTTATTATCATGATAAATAATGAAAAAATGCAAATTTATCATATTCATGATTATTGTTGGTGTAACATGGACTCGAACCTATTTAGTCTAACTCATTAAACAAACTTAGAAGCTCATAAAAGAGGTTTTATCCTAAGAGTATTTACAGAAATTACATTTATGCAACTACTCTTCTTCTATAAATATGAGTATTCATTACATTTGAATGAGACATTCTCTATACTCATACTTTACACCTAAAGTTCTGTTGAACTAAACACTAACTTGAGCGCTGGAGAGTCATTTGAGGACCAACCGACCTCACTTTCATTTATTCTTGCAGGATTTGAAGATAACTCAAGGTGTTTATGATCCATTATTCATCCCATTCATCCATTTCATTCCTATTGCGGATTTGAGGCAACAACAATTGGCGTGGTCTGTGGGAAATTGAGCGAAAAGTTGTGTTTTCAACCATTTATTGCTTTTTGTCTTTGATTTCTTCTAACATTCTTCCCCATTTCAACCAATTCAGAGTTTGATCTTTTCCATCATCGGGAGGTCTTGGCAAGTTTGTTTTTGAGAAGCTCTCGGAGAAATTCTTAAGAACCTTCTTCGTAGCAGCTTCAGAATTTTCTCTAAAGCCTTCCCCAGAGCCATTGCTTGGAGTCATCAATCTTGCATTCCTTTGCAGAGTCATTCCTTGGAGCCTTCTTCTTCGGAGACCTCTTCAGAACGACCTCGGAGAACTCCTAAAAACCCACCTCGAAGAACTCCTTAGGACCTGGCTCAAAGAACTCCTCATGACTCACATCGGAGAACTCCTCAAGACCTGCCTTGGAGAATTCCTCAGGACTCACCTCGGAGAACTCCTCAAGACCTGCCTTGGAGAACTCCTTAGAACATACCTTGGAGAACTCCTCAGGACCCACCTCGAAGAACTCCTCAAGACTTGCCTCAGAGAACTCCTCAAAACTCACATCAGAGAACCAATTATAAGGCACTCCTCAGAACCATCCTCCGGAGTCATACGCCTTTAGATTGGTCCTAAACACCATTCTCTGGAGCCATCCACCTTCGAAGCTTATTTTAGAATCATCATCAAGAGTCATCCATCTTCGGAGCCTTCCTTAAAACCATCCTCCTGAGCCATATATCTTCGGAGCAATCTTCAAGACCATCCTCCAAAGCCATCTATCTTCAGAGCCATCTTCAAAACCATCATCCAAAGTCATCTATCTTCGGAGCCCCCCTCATAATCACCCGCCAGAGTCATACATCTTCATAGCCCTACTCAGAACCATCCTCTGAAGCCCTATTCAGAACAATACTCTGAAGCCATTCGCCTACGGAGCCCTCTTCAGAACCATCCCCCGAAGCCATCCATCTTTAGAGTCATTCTTCTTCAGAGCACTCTTTAGAGTCTTTTCCAGAGCACTGTCAAAGCCCTTCATAGAGCACTCTTCATAATTTTCTTGGTGCATTCTTCAAAACCTTCACCAGAACATTTCTCGAAACCTACCCTAGAGCACTCATCGAGACCTTTTCGAAAGTTACTCCAATTCTTTGACACCCAATATGGTGGTGAGGACGAGATCCCAAGTCACCGACCATAATGACAATAATGATGCTCAAGACATCAACAGTCTCTTGAACCCCCAAAGACCACTAAGAATTCTCACTAGAGTTTGTGCTTCAGAAACCAACAACCCAACAGTTCCTCTTAGTGATTATGAGGCCTTGAAGAAAGAAAATGATGACAATAGGAGAATGCCGAATGAGATAATGACTATGCTCAAGGAAACAACTCCTCAAGAAAATTTCATTCCACCCCTTGATGCACTTACTAAGAGTAGCAGTGCAGCCGAAAGGCAAGAGGCCCTAGAGGAAGAACAACCTTTGAACCTCCACACACAAGCTCCTGAGTACCGAGCACCCCATTTTCGTCCCCAACTTTGTGAAGTGATACATAAAGTCCACATAAGAAAAGAACAAATGTTTGACCCATGAAGGGAGAGAGAGCAATACCTAAATATGGAGGAGAGCACTTGAATGAGGTTCTTAGAGCTCCCACTAAGTAGGCAAAGGTGGACAACCAATATATAGTAAGTGCGAAGGACATGATCGACATACAAAAGATAGTTGAGCAAATCTTGGAGCAAAAGAAATTAGTATCTATAGAGGAAAGACAGTATGAGGTGCTCATTCCTTTCACCAAAAAGATTATGGGAAAGCCCCTTCCCCCAAAGTTCAGGATGTCTGAGCTATCTACCTTCTTAGGAAAAGAAGATCCATATGAACACATACAAAAATATGAGTCCATTATGCTTTTACACAGGTGGGAAGATGCAATCATGTGCCGAGCGTTCTCGATAACACTAAAGGATGTCGCTCATGATTGGTTCTATGCACCGAATGAAGCATATATCTCATGTTTCAACCAGCTAAATAATGACTTCATTAACACCTTCATCATCAACACTAAGAGGAAGAAGGATGTCACTTACTTACTAGGTGTGAGGCAGAGAGAAGGGAAGAGCTTGAAGTAATTCATTGATCGGTTGGGCAATATAACCCTAGAGATCCACGAGTTCCAACCAAGTGTTGTCGTAGTAGCAATGATCTAGGGAACTCAATCTATTCAGCTTCAAGAATCCTTGTCTCTTAATTAACCCAAATCATTGGCTGACTTATTTACTCATGCCAACCAATACATAGGGCAAGAAGAAATGATGAAAATAGTTGGCTAGAGGGATGATAGAAAAATGAAGAAGAGAAGCGGCCAAGAAGAACCAAGAAGCAAAGAAAAAGATGAATCGAAGGAACCAAAATGAAGACGTGTTGGAATAATCTATTAAATTTTCTTTTCCAAGTTCCAACAATATTGAAGGTCTAATTACTGAAATGAAATTAGCAAGACAAGTACAAGCTAGAAAATTGGTGGCTCACAACGACTCACAACTGATAGTGCAACAATTTTAAGAGGAGTATGAAGCAAGAAAGCCAACTGTGGATCAACTCTTGAGAAAGCTCCTTCAAAGGAAGCAAGGCACAAGCAGTGAAGGTCGAAGTCCCTTAAAGACCACCATCGAGTAGAGAGAAATTTTAGACACTGAAGAAAGGGTGGAAGATTGGAGGACCCCAATGAAGAAATATCTGATGAATGAACCCTATAAAAGTCAAAAAGATGAGAGTTCGAGGAGCAAGGTTGGCAATGACAGCATACGAAGCAATCAATAGACAACACTTGAAATGTAGAGCACTTGCCACAACTATACTTCGAGGAGGATTTTTCGGGCTAAACGAAGGAAAATGTCTCAGAGAAGGAAAATGCATTTCCACAAGTAACAGAAGGGAGAAAATTCCTCATTGTTGCCACAAATTACTTCACGAAATGTAACAAAAATTATTTTTTCAATGCAAGTCTCAAGGTCGAACCACTATGATTCTTTGTGTATATTTTACTATTCATCATAAGCATTACACTTGCATACATCATGTCTCATCTCATATACTCATGCATTAATTTTATTATTATGTACATGAGATCGCATATACACACTGCCCACTACATCGATCGGAGGAAGAAGTCTAAAGATTAATGAACAGATATACAAAAAGAAGGGAGTAGATGAGCCAAACATATACTTAGAACGCGATAAAAGTAGGCTTCACTCCCACCACCAAGATTTTTTTTCTAAAGCATAAGATGAGTAGGAACTTTGGAAGAAACCAAGACCTCATCACAAAAGCATGCAAAACACGAAAAAAATAGTTAAGACGTGTGACAAACAAAGATTTGTCATGAACGCACGCGGAAAATCATCGTGATTATTTAACAAGAGCACGAAAAAACCATTAAGATGTGTGGTAAGCAAAGACTTGTCATGAACGCAAGCGGAAAATTATCTTGATTTATTACAAGAAGACAAAAAAACCGTTAAGACGTGTGGCAGCAAAGACTTGTCATGAGCACAAGCAGAAAATTATCGTGATTTATTACAAGAACACAAAAAAATTGTTAAGACATGTGATAAGCAAAGACTTGTCATGAACGCAAGTGGAAAATTATCGTGATTTATTACAAGAACGCGAAAAACCATTAAGATGTGTGACAAGCAAAGACTTGTCATGAACACAAGCAGAAAATTATTGTGATTTATTACAAGAACACGAAAAACCGTTAAGATGTGTGACAAACAAGGATTTGTTATGAACGCACACCGAAAAAAATCGTGAATCAACCAAGTTAAACAACATAACGTAGCCATCCATGAAGCTCAAAGCAGAAAGGGAATACATAGGCGAGCATAGTGAAAAATAAAATCATTATTACTATTATAACAAAAAAATCACTTAACTCAAAAAATAAATTTCGATTAAGTGATTGGGGAGAAATGGTAATAAGTTTGAACCAAAATATCAACAACAACACCATGAAGAAGAACTAAATTGCAAGTCCAGAAAAATCCAAAACGATTAGTCAACAACTAAATTATTGTAAAGAATTCCTCTGAAGCTAGGACTGCACCATCCAAAGAAGTGAGCTCAAAGTTTAAAGGAAATGAAGAAAGTCTCTTAATAGAATCCCCCAGTACCTCATCTAAAGGTTGAATATGGTCATCAAACGTAGGCTCTGAAGTAGGCAACGCTAGCTCTGAGCTAGGCAATCTAACATTTGGGTTGGGTAAAATAAACCTTGAACTAGGAAAGCGATGCTTTCTAAAAAATATCCAGGGACCTTTGAGAGCAATGTTAAGCACCTCCACCATCTGAACTACTGGAATATTTGATTCAGAAGCCAAATCGATGGTTATTAACCCTCGTGTTATATTGTAATTCCGACAAAATAACACATCGTTTAGCACTTCAACTTCTCCAGCTATCATCATTAACCTACAAAGCCCCATAAAAAAGAAGAGAAAAAGAAAAAAGAAAAGGAAAAGAAAGAAAGAAAGAAGAATGATAATAAAAAAGAGAGTGAAAAGATTGGAAGAGGTGGAGGCTGCTGAAGCTCAATGATGTTAGAAGACAAGTCATTTGCCTTCTGTTCAGACTACAAATATAGTGTTGCGCTGCATTTGTACAAAAGAGATGGTTGGATAGGATGGTTTGTGCCCTGATACGTCCTGCAGTAGGGCATGGGTTCGAATTGCGGCTCCACCATGCTGGAATTATTTTTTCTTTTCTTAGACAAACAGAACGACCTGTCGTTGCCTCAAGCGTTCTGTTTCGGAAACAACCCACATTTAGAGCGTGCAAACGGTCGGTCGTCTAGATGATTGACCTAGCAGAAAATTCACCGAAAAATTTGGAAGGACATAATCGAACCCAGGTCACCTGTGGTGAAGCAGTGTGCCCTGGCCAACTATTATGGATGATTTTTTTGTTGTAATTCCGAATGGAACTGAACTTAACCATAATTAAGGCCAAAATCAAAACCATCCTCAATCCTTCAGGCCCAGATCAGCAACACTGCTACCATGAGAAAAATGAAACAAGATCGCCTGGATGCCATGATTGTTGGTATTCCGAATGGTATTCTATTTAACCTTTGTTTCAGTTGGTTTTAAGGTTAAATAAAACATCATTCTCAATTCTTTTTCTCCTCCAACCATCATCTCCATGAACCTGCAATGGCACCGGCCAGCTCTTCTAGTAATGTTTTTTGTTGAAATTTTGAATGGGTTTTAAGTATACATAAAACACCACTCTCAATTCTTTTATCAGCAGAATCAACCACCGACACTTCTAACTGAGGATTTTGTTGAAATTCCGAATGAATTTAGTCTAAACAAAAAATTACTCTCAATTCTTCTGTTTAGGAGAGCTAACCACCAATATCTAACCACCACCTCCTTAGACCTGCAAATAAGTGACAAAAAAAAATACATAGAATGAAAGACATGAAATGATGAAAGGAAGGAAGTGATTTCCGTGAAAATAAGGATTTATATAGCAGTGGTCTTGGGTTCGATTAGGAAGATCAGTTGATGGAAGTGAATCAAACATTCTAGTCTCGAGTAAGGAAGGATAGCACAATCAAATATACAGGAGATAATTTGGTGTTTGATTGATTAATTTCTAGAAGATTTCCTAGTCCGGATAATTAAGACGTTGAAGGGATCGAATGGTTTACGAAGAGCAGATTTGAAAATTTGTCAACTTGAATAAAATTGGAAGTAAAATCCGATTAAGAGTCTGAATACATCAAATCTGGAAGGAATAAAAAACAAAAAAGAGAGAGCAGCAAAGCAAGCAAGGTAGGTGTAGCGGCAACAACATTCACTGGGTTGGCATTTGAGATCTAAAAAATTTTTGAATGGAAAGAAATCGAAGATGGGTAAACCAAAATTGAGAGAGAATTGCAATTGCATTCATTTTGGAAAGTTTTGGGCAGAATCGAAGAAACATCAACCAAGAATAGATTTGGAAGACGAAATCAAGAAGAAAAAAAAATCAAAGAGAAACCTAGCTCAAATTAAGGAGAAAATCGGTAAAATCAAATCAGAAAATTGAAAAAAAATCAAATTAGAGAAGGAAATCAGATTTGGAATCAAAAAAGGAAAAAAGAGATTGGCAAGGAGACGGTCCCGAGTGTCCACTGTGTTAACTCAGTGATTGATTCGGCAAGCATCTCTTCCGTGAGTTTACAAAAAATTGTGCAAGCGGCTCTTGCGCCAAAGTTTCGACTACTCCATGTCCCAACTAGCCTACGAAAATTCAAAAAAATTCAGATTAGTTCTTGGAGCTAGAATAATGCTGCCATTGGTTCCTGGGGCTAGAAACATCCAACGTCACAATAAAGAAATTGATATTGCGCTACAAAGTTAAAGAATAAGGCAAGACATACTACTCTTATATCCAGGATACCTGCAAATAGAAGTGGAGAGCAATTGGTGTAACATGGATTTGGACCCATTCAACCTAACTCATTAAACAAATTCAGAAGTCCATAAAAAAGGCCTTATCCTAAGAATATTTACAGAAATTACTTTTATGTCACTACTCTTTCTCTATAAATAGGAATATCCACTACATTTAAATGAGACATTCTCTACACTCATACTTTATATCTAAAGTTCTGCCGAACTAAATACTAACTTGAGCGTCGGAGAGTCCTTTAAAGACCAACCGGCCCCATTTTCATTTATTCTTGCAGGATTTGAAGATAACTCAATGTGTTCGTGATCCATTATTCATCTGATTCATCAATTTCATTCCTATTGCGGATTTGAGGCAACAACAATTGTATTATGTTTATATTTGTCTTATGACTACATAAGCCTTTGTTATGCATGAATTGAATAAATGAAAATGATTCTCTTCCAAAGACATATGTATTCTTGCCAAACTAAATAATTGGCAGTATTTTCCCCTGTTTTTCTTCACTGTTTAAGTATCTTACAAAGATTGTAGAATTTGGTTTATTCATTGGCTAAATAATAAATTTCTTACACCTTATGCTTTACGAATATAGAGATTTTTCTAATTAATACTTATATAAGAAAAAGATTCTTCTAATTAATCAGTAACAAATTAAAGATCTGAACCTATAAGTTAAGTTAATTATGTCAATTAATCAATCATAAATCATTCAATTAGTTGACAATACAAAGTGGGGTAATGTTGCCAATGCATATTGCTCGGGTTTGGCATGTTTTTTATTAGCAAAAAGCATTATTAGTAGCTTTCATAACCTAATTCAGAATTGATTTTCTGATAATGTGAAGCTGATTGCACGTGTACCTGGACATATATCTATTAGCAAACTTCACCTAACCCAATATAATAAACATTTAAAATTCAGTAAGAAAAGAAAATAATTATAATAATTAATGGACAAAACAGTTGATGAACTGTCATGTCTTTCAATCATTCAAATTGTTAATATATATATATATATATATATATATATATAAATTGATAGTAACAAATAGCAATATATATAGGCGGATGTATACGCTAGTTGAATATAAGAAAAAAAATATGACAAAGAAAAGATAATAAAATGTAGAAGATTATTGGCAATATAAGGAGTGATTATCGGCAATACAATTAAGGAGTGAGAATACTGTTGCCTTCTGCTATAGACTCAACAATGTCATCATATTGTTGCTTCTTGATTATATACACGTGCCATTGGCAGAGATAAGTTAAATAGGCTTGCACTCCGAGCAAATTAACCTGAAAACTAACAAGAGTAACTAAAAATAACAACCTAAGACTATAAGATCACAAAGGAAACAAACATTGGCTAGTTTTTTTTGTTGTTTAAATATGATTATCATGGGGTTTTGAGTTTGGACAACTAGCAGTAGTGGATTTTTTAAGTTTTTGATGAGGTAGAAGGGTTAGGTTTTAGAATTTTCAGTTTTGATTTCTAATTTTGTTTGAGATACTGATAAGATTGAGGGGTGTTAGGAATAAAAATATAATTGTGTGTGAACGATTTATAAGTAATATAGATTCATAATTTATTGTCTTATTATTTTCAGTAAAGATGTTACATCAAATTTACTTCTGTGTTTCCTTCACTAAACACATGTGTTACGTAGTTTGCCCTAAGGCTCTTCAAATTGAGCAAAGAGTTTAGATTTTGATCAGTTTATAAGGTTGTGAGATTTTTTTTTTCTATTTCAAAAGGTTTCTTGATCTAAAATTGAGGGTATATGTGAGATTGTGAGTGTTTGTGGGAAAGGGAGAGATGACTTATTAGGGGGGAAATTGACAATTTCAGCATTCCGTCACTTTGAACTAATGAAGAAAATCCTTTGGGACTGCATAAAAGTGCTTTAAACAAGGAGGGACCAGATCAAAGATTTGAACAAACCTGAGGTATGGCAGTGTATTTAACCCAAATATATATACTCAAAAAAGCAATCAACTCTTGCTAGGAAAAATATAAATAATCAGAAGGAAGCGAATTGTTGTTTCTGTGAATTTATTTATTCTTCTATTATACGACGATCGATCACCTTTTTTTCGGGTCGTCTTCTTGGATTTTACTCATCTTCTTGAGAAAGCCATAGCTATGAAGATTATTCTATAAATAGTATAAACAAATTAAATAGCAATCTATAAAGTCAAATCTTAGTTTTCATTTTTTTTCTTTTCAGTTGATGGGCTTTATCTATAAGTGGCCACGATTCACGAACCAACGGTTGCGGGAACTAAAACCAAAACGCTTGGTTCCGGTTTGGTTTAGGTTTTAACCAATTTAGTCAGCGATTCTGGTTTGGTTCGGTTCAAACTAATTTTTTTTTGTTTTAAAAATATTATTAAAACCACAATTTTAGAAAGATTGAACCTTTGATTTTGGTTAAAATCATTGTTTTAAGAGGTTAACCAACTATTTGAACCGAAGGTTAAACAAGACGGTTCAAAATGGTTCAGAATCGGCATTCAACAGTTTTGAGAACCCCTGAATCGGAACTGGCCCGTGAACCGCCTAGTTTTACTGCGTAGTTCACTGTTCTGGTTTTGGTTTTCAACGGGTTTGACCGGTCCGATTCGCTGGTTTCGGTTCAGTTTGGCAATCTCTGGCTCTATCTAGGGCTGCACACGGTTCGGTTCGTTTTGTATCCAAATCGCCAACCAAACTGAATGGTATTGTTTTGCACTTAGGACATCTATGGTTGAACCACTGGTTTTATTGGTTCAGTCGGTTCGGTTAGCTGTCGGTTCGGTCGGTTTGATCGGTTTAAAACATTTTTTTTGTTAAAACATAATAAAAGCTACATTTATAAATAACAACATTCCACCTCAAAATCTTAATACAACAAATCACTTTCCAAATAATTCAAAATAAAACATTTAAAGTCAAATTAAATTCCAAATTTTCATCAACATTCCAAACAAATACTCAATCCAAAATAAACATTAAAAGTCAAATTTTCGTACTCAACAAATACAATCCAATAAAACAAAGTCCAAACTAAACATAGAAAGTCAATTTTCAACTTCAACTATCACCATCCAAACTTTAACAATCACCTTCCAGTCAAAAACTTTCTTGCTCAAGACTCATAAAAATATGCATAAAAGAATAAAATTAGTGCATATTCAAGTTGATAAAGCAAATAAAAATGTAAAATAAGTTCAATTAGGCAACAAATAAATACCTTTAACAATTTCTTCATATTTATCAACATCATCTAACAATTCCTTCAAATCAATGGATACTTCTGTTGATCTCAACCAAGTTTGAGTGCAAACAAGAGCCTCAACAGTTTTAGGAGATAATGAACTCCTATAAGAATCCACAATTCTTCCACTTGTTGAAAAAACCGATTCAGATGCAATTGTAGAGATCGGAACAGCTAGCACTTCTTTAGCCATTAAAGATAAACATGGAAATTTGTAGGCATTTTTCTTCCACCAATTCAGAATATCAAATGACTCGCACTCGATATTAGCCTCTATACCTTCCAAAAGATACTGATTTAACTCAGATTTATTTTCCATTGTTTCATCTTTCCTTAATTGCTCCGCAAATGCTGATTTTAGCAAACTACTACAATCATCATCATCCTCCATTCCATAAACTATCTTTCCCAACAATCGAAGAACCCTCCTCATTAATAGGAATCAAACTCTCATAGTACATGTAAAGTCTATTAAGAGCATACTTTATTTTCTCAATAAGTTCAGTTGTCTTACTCTCATCATACAATTGTTTCAAACAAAAATTAACATACTTCATCTTATATCTAGGATCTAAAACAACAAGTAAAGTGGCTTCATCTCTAGGAGTGGAAACAATCATATCTTAAAATAAATAAAATAGTTCATAATTTTTTTTTGTTCTCTAAAATCCCTTACACTACCTGCAACGTGAACTGTCAATAGGAGTTGGTCCGCAACCATTGGGATCAACCATTTACCATGCCAAAAACTGACTGGACTATTCTCGTCCACTAACCAAATAGATTCCTCAAACATGTTATTGAAGTGTATGTGGATGGAGGACCAAATAGAAGAGCTCAAATACACAGATTTCAGTCGCCCTCTAGAATTCAAGAAATGCCATCTGAATACAGAACCCACAAAATATTTCCTCTCAATGATACTCCAAGGAAATTTTCTCAGAAGGACTCCATTAAGGATCATTAACTTTTTCAGGCCTAAGCCACCTTCTTTGATAGGTTGACAACATATACTCCAAGGTACCGCAACAAGCTTCTTCATAATGCTAGAGCCTGTCCAAAGGAAGTTATTTATTGCATTCTCCATGTATCTAAGGAGATTTTTCAGCCATTGGTAAACCGCAAAAGAATGCAAGACATATCCCATAATCATTGAATTTATCAAACAAGCCCTACCCGCTTGAGACAACGTATCACCTTTCCATTTGGAAAATTTTGCAAGAATCTTGTTAGCAACACCATGAAGCCATTGCCTTCTAGGGGCACCTACAAATAAGGGCACACCTAAATAAATAAAAGGCCACTACCCCAATCTCATATTGGACCTATCCTTGAGATGTTGCTTCCACTGAAGAGTTATTTTACTTCCAAAGAAGATACTTGATTTATCCCTGCTAACCCTTTGACCAGATAGGTTTCCATAATCCTCAAGCAAACCATTGAGAGTATCCATGTTTCTGGATGTGGCTTTACAAAAAACTAAAATATCATCAGCATGAAAAAGATGAGATGGAAAAGCATACTAACCATTACTTATCTGCACAATGGAACCCACTTCAACCAAAGAGGAAATTCTACGACTAAGGTAGTCCTCGGCCAAACAAAATAAAAGGGGTGAAAGAGGATCACCTTGCCTGACTCCCCGGGAGACCGAAAAATAGCCATACATAGTGCCATTAAAGACCACATATAGTCGAGCAGATTTAAAAATCTCCAGAATCCACTTAAGAAATTTGCTGTCAAAACCAAAAGCAATTAGGACTGCCATAATAAAATCTCACTCAACAGTATCAAAGGCTTTCCTGATGTCAATCTTCAGCGCCATGTTACCACCGAAAGATTGCTTTTCAAGCAAATTTACTCCCTCCGAAGCAAGGGCAACGCAGTCAAAGATATGTTAGTTCTTCAGGAAACCAAACTAATTTGGCGATATAATTTTGGTAGCTACAAGTGTCAGTCTATCAGCAATAATCCTTGTTATGAGGTTGAACACAAAGTTGCTCAAAACAATAAGACGTAAAGCTGAAATCTCATTAGCCTTCAGGCTCTTAAGGATTAGAATCAAGTTGCTAGAGTTGAGATCTACAGAAATGTATTCATGCTCAAACAAGAACCATACCACATCACAAACCTCTTTATAGACAATGTCCTAAAAAGCTTTAAAGAATAAGCCAGTAAACCCATTCGGACCGGGGGCACTCTCTGCATCCATAGCCAAAACACTTGAATGAATTTCCTTTATTGAAGGATGTCTTAATAGGGTTGATTTTCTTATGAGGTCACCAAACAAGGGATTGTATCCTGCAGTACATATAATTGCTGAAAAATAATCAATGGAGTGGCCTTGCAGAGAACTTTAAACATAAGAAAGTTGTCCCTCAATAGCCAATTCATTAATCAACCGTTTGTCCTTGCATCATTTTAGGACCTCATTGGTTCTTCTTAAGGTCCATTATTATTTAAATTCAATTATTGTTAGCTACTGTTACAAATATAATAACAATTACTTATAAAAAATATATTTTTTGATAATAGAGAGAGCTACCTCATTCAATTTTATTAATAATCATCACTTGTGGCAGATGAATACTGTGGTTACAAGACATACCAAATAAAGAAAAACAGAAACAAAATAAAGACACATGTCCAATCCTAGGCATACACAAAAACAAAATACCAGAAGACAAAGCACCGACAAAACGAAACACAGAAAAAACCTCGAGCAGACTCATCACCTATGTGTGTTGTCTCTAGCTTCCTTGCTAATCAACAATTTGACACCATCCGACGGTTCATTAAGCTCATGCATTCCAACTGGTAGCCTAAAAGCGAATTTAGCTAAGGAGTCAGCCACGTTGTTGCATTCACGATAAACATGTTTTAGCACAACAATCCAATCATGATCCATAATTCTTCTTATGGCAGCATTCAATGAGCTGCACTTATTAGGAATATGTTTCTCATCAAGGATCCAACTCACTGCAACTACATTGTTCGTTTCTATCAGAACCTTTCGCAAATTTTTCTCCCGACAGAGTTTTAACCCATAATAAATACGCCACAGTTCAGCTTCGATAACTTAACAATTCCCCATATTAATAGCAAACCCTGACCTCCAACAACCCTTGTCATCCCTTATAACTCCACCAGCAGTCACTCTATTTGTCTCTCCACAAACCGCCCCATCCATATTCAATTTGACAAAGCCTCGCTGATGAGAGTCAAGTTGTTGGCACAACAAGTTCCAGGCCAAGGCGGGAAAGACATCCGGATCCAAAATATGTTGCATAGGCTTCGGTTGAAGAAATTAATAGCTTTATTGATTAATTGTTATTTTTATTTTCGTTCCAGTCGTCGCTAGAATAATGGGAGAGTGGGTCTTCCTTGACTATAGGGGTTGTTTGTTGAGCCGCAAGTGCACGGTTGTTCAAGTAGTAAAAATATCATTCCCACGAAGACTATGAATTTATCCACCAATCAATTTAGTTTCAATTTGTTTGGGAGATAAAAATTGAATGATCAATAAAATAAAGAAAACAAACAAATATAAACTGAAATTCAAAATAATGCTTGACAAACAATCAATTTCACAACCTAGGAATTAACACTATCCGCATTCCTTCTTAGTTTTTCTAATGGGTTTAACGATACTAAGGCTATAGATATCCAATAGTTTTAGTTATCTTCTCTCAAGCAATAACTAACTATCAAATTAGATAACAAGAGTGAAATTCTAATCTCTCAATTACCAATTTCAGTTCAAGTCATTCCAATTGATACATTAAGCAATCCTTCAAGCAAATAGTTAATCCTCACAATCTCTCAATGATTCTTAACTAAACCGATGTTTATAGGTCTATTATGCATCAACTCTCATTGCTCACATAAAACAAGTAATCTAATTCAATTTCTCAATCGTAATTAGAACAAATAAATTCAATAAACATCACAAAACTTAATATTAAACCCAAAAGATTAACATAGAAGAAATGTTTCAAGAGTTAATTCCTACAAAAGATTTAGCTATCCATAATGACAAAAGCAAAATTGTGATAAACAATTTCATCACAATGAATGAGTTCTAGAGAGGAAGAATAAAACTCTTTGTCGTCGCTTGAATTCTTCTCTTCGATCTTGACTCCAAGACTTCTCTTTTGACCTTCTTCCAAAGTGAATGGAGAATGGAACAAAACGTTTAGTGATGTGTGGTATGATGATGATGATGATCCTCTTCCAAAAGAGAGGTTTTTATAGCATTCTTCTAAGGTGTCCTCTTAAATTGCCCTATGAATGTGTTTCAATTCACCTTAGGTAAGTTACAGTTGAATCTATCTTGAATTTCTCCAAGTGAAAACCGTCCTTTTAATTGCTGCCCAGTTCCTCTCGGTTGAGATAAATGTCTCAGTCGAAACACTGCTTCAGGTTTCTTCTTATCCCAGTTGAGACTTTTGTCTTAAGTGAGACAAAATCTGTGCACATCAATGTC
>CAODLS012542099.1:0-17677 GCA_948243855.1 Flueggea neowawraea
TTGACATCCCTCTATATTTGAACACCTATAAGTTGAATCCATTGTGACATTAATTATTGTCCAACCACAGCTGTGAGCAAGTAGAACTCAGGCAAAGAAGAGGAAACCCATTACAACATGCGACAGGACAGGCGAAAATAAAGTGAGCTACTTTGAGGAGCCTCGAATCAACTCAAGCTCCACCCTCACACTCCATCAAGTACCTAACGGCTATATCCCATTCCAATGGACTTATTAGACCCACCTAAAGCACCCCCTTAAAAGTTACATGGATTGGGACCAATGAAAGGGACCAAAAAGGATAAAAAAAAAAAAGAACACAGAGGTCCAAAAAAGAAGAATACAGGCAAAATTTATGCTGTCACTGCAACACCACCACAAAACATACTTACGCCATTATTGTAGCGATCCAAAAAACCCAAAATTTGTTTTGAGGAAAAACCCAGAAAACTGGAACATTTTACAGTGGTTTCTCAGTGGGTTTGTACTAGTTTTATGGATGCGTCCATTACTATTGTTTACATGACAGAGCAGGCATTTGGGTTGTCGTCACTGAACATGGAAATGTAAGGGTCTTCATATCTGGTGATGGTACCACTGGTAGCAGTGTATTCCACGTTCCTCACATAACCAGGAGGTGCCTTCTTGTCATAAGCCCCTGCAATGTATGGCTGTGCCACTAAATTGTATGGAACATATGGCCATAACTCTGCTTTTTTCCCTGTGGACTTGGCTTTCTTCAACACCTTGTTTGCATCAACGTACCCTGTTACTGTCACCTTCTGTTGTTTCCTATTTACCTCCACTTTCTTAACCCCTGCACTTTTTCAACAGAGCAAATTCAGGATATGAGTAATGAATCATGTTAAACTGTTAGAGAAGATGACTACGGTATCACGATACTGTATTCTCAAATTATAATTTAACACGAAGTCCTGAAATAAAGAAAGAAAATTTCGAGTTTGAGCCCTGACATGAAAAAACTTTAAAATTTGGTAAGGAGAACTTTGCGCGCATTTAGATCATTTGCCCGGCTTTAGTCAGATGTCAAAAGTATGTGTATACCGACTGCTTTAAAAAAGAAAAAAGGAGGAGGAGGAGGAGGAGAAGGCATACCACTTAGTGAAGAGAGAGCTTTCTTAACCTTAAGCTCACAACCATCACAATCCATTCTGACCTTCAGCTCTACAGTCTGCAACTGCTTCTTCTTTTTGTGTTTATGGCCACTACTTGCCATTAAATCAGACAAATACTCCAAAGTACCTCCAACTCCCATTTTTTCTTTCCAAGTTTATGATCTCTTGAAGAAATTTTGTCAAAAAATCCTCAAGAAGCGGAGAGAAACGAAAGCTTCTGAAGCAAGAAATTTTCAAAGAGAAATGACAGACTCGACAACAGAAGACAGGTTTTTTTTGGTTGTGGAGAGAAGTGAGGGTCTCAAGAATATTTATACCAGCAAAAGAACATATGAAATGAAGCTGTCACAAAACCAAGAAGCTGCAAGGAACCTGAGAGAAACTTAAAACAATCGATTCTTTACTTGCCTTGTAACAAACAAAGAAAAAGGGTTTTCAAGGCTTAAGGCTGCTCTCTCTATTCATTTCATGTAATTCTTTACTTGCACTGATAGTCTGATATGTTTCTTTTACCACACAGCTCTACTTCTACTTCTTATATAGGCCTTTTCCATATTCAAACACTGAAATCTTTTACGATCATAGGATAAAAAAAAAAAGTTGGTGGCCCATTAACAGAATTAAATTAATGTTTAGAAGTTCTGATATTTTTGCTCTCCTGTTTGCTACATTGTCACCATTTATTAATTTATTATATGCCTTTGTGTTAATATATAAATATGTGCTTAAGGTGCAAGCAAGAAATTCAGAACAAGAAACAAAAGAAAATTACATACAAAATTATGGTATTTTTCGGTCCTAGATAAGGATATGTAATAAATTTATAAGGTGTCGTCATCTTTAATAGTAAAAAAAAAGAAATTTAGAATAAACTTTTCAGTCTTGTCATTTGTCCTTGCATTTTAATCCTTACGCTTGATTTATATACTTGATTACTACATTGTATACTGAACAGTATTGTATAAAATTATAATTCTCACATTATGTATAATTATTTAGTCTTATTGTAATTATTAAATTTTTCATTTTACAATTTGTTTATAATATATATTATCTAATCTAACAAACATTCCACCATATGATAATAAATACTTCAATTTTGGTTCGCATTTTTTTTTTATGTTTTAACCTTTTTTTAACTATTAAAAAATGTTATAAATTATGAAATTCAGCATAACTATTAATTACCAACAAGTCATTAATTCAGTAATTAACTTTAACTATAAATTAAAAGAAACAAGTCCAATTTTCAGAGAAAATATTTGTTGAAAAAAGAAAAAAGAAAAATCGTCAATAGTTTAATTGTATATTTAAAGTCTTCTCCTTTCTCCATTTCTTTATAAAGAAAAAAGAAAACATCAACATTGTTTAAGAGTTAATGATTCTATTTATCAGAATCTCATTTTATGACAGCAATTGTGAGCTTTCTTGTTTTAGCATATAAATTGTGAGTAATAAGTGAGGATGGTTGATTGTTACTGATTATAATGAATATTGTGATGAGGAATACACAAAGATCAAGTTGCAAAAACACTAACATCTTAAGGCAACCTTAACATTTATTTATGAACTTTTAAAGAAACCTAAACAAAGTGCCAAACACTAGATTTGAACTTGAAGGAAACGTTTGAGAAATTAACATCTAATAGTAGAAAAATCATAACCTAATACTAATTAATATTAGACATTACACATCAAAGTAATATTTATTCAATCACAATGAAATAGAAAGCATCTGGCACGTTTCGACGTTGACGGCACCATACGTTTGCAAAGATGATCGTAGTGAACATGGTTGTTGACACGTGGATAGAATCAACGGTGGAGATGGGTTCCTTTTGTCTTTGTTGGTTGTGTATGCTTGGGAATGAGTTGTTTCCGAATTCGTTTGGCTGGATTGATCAATTCAACTATCTCTATAGAAAGGAAAATAAAATTTAAAAAAAGACTAGCTTTTATAGAAAACATGCAACACAACTAGTCTCCAACTCCCCAATAATGCACCCCAATCCTTACCCTATACAAAATAGTAGTGCTTTTCAAACTCGAACACGACAAGGTGTTTGGTTGATCAATGCTTAGCATTTCGTTTTTATCCACCTTCAAATGCTCTACTTGGTTTAGAGTTTGTTTGGAAGTGTATGATTTAACGTATAATATATAATAAATAATAATTATTTAAATAGTAAAAAATAGAAATATTTTTCTGAAAAAGTATATTAAAAATATTAAAAATAAGTTAAATATTGTGGCTACCAACAAGCCTTAGTTTAAACGCATTGATCTAGAGAAATTGACAAAGATTGTCACTATATTGTTTTAATCATTTATACCACATGCATTTGGAAAGAAAAAAAAAACAGAGAGAGAGAATTTATACACAAATTGGTATGTGTTTGGTATTGAGATTAAACGTGCTTTGAGATTGCAAAATTGTATTTTTGAGTCAATCGCAGTTTCTAAGTGTTTGATGTTAAAAAAAAGATAATGCGCAAACGCAATATTCTCTCAGAACATGTTTCAAAAAAGTTACGATCTATTATTTTTTTCTCACTGCAGACCATAATTTTTAAACTCATCACATTTTTAACCAAACAGATCTTTATATTTATAAAAAAAATACTTTTACAAAATATATTTATCAATCACCATTTACTAATAACATTTTCTCAAACCACAACACCAAATAGTCGGTCGATGTGATTCGTAAAAAGTAGACCTTTCGGCTTTAATTGGAGCGTTAAAGGTCAGACACTTTTTACGACATTTAAAATGGTCGGAAATATTGCATATTAACCACCGATTCCTTTTGGCAGCGCGTAATCACAGCTGGAAGGAAGCTGTCGATTTCATATATATGCTTCACACACAAACACTTCCTAACGTTAACTAAATTTTTGAAAATTTGGAAGCTTCTTTCACAGCGCCATTCCTTAGCTTTTAAGAAAATAAATAAAATTGTATTCCTAACAACCAATTATGTTTGTCGAACTCAAAATTTGGAGTATTATTCTACGAGATTTTGGCAAAGAACATAATCAGGAAGGGTAGTATGTATATTTATTCATGTATTGTCACCTAACAACCAATTAGGTTTGTCAAACACCATACTTTATCACCACAATCCATAGACTATTAATTAATTAAGCTATGTTTCTATTTATTGTTAAGGTGGTATGAAACATACCAATAAATTTGTTGGTATTGGAGTTAACTTCAACTCTAAAAAATTGAGATGAATTGGTTAATTCCGTGGTTGTTTTAGTATATGTATGATGGCACGAAACATCAAGTTGAATAATAGGCACAAAATTCTAGTAATTGAGTAGCTACTTATAGAGGTGGTGTATGAATGGCTTATCTCTAGCGAGGGCCGAGGTACCAGCTGGAAAGAAAAGGGGATTTAACGAGGGATTCCGAAGTCTTCCCGGGAAGTCTTATTCGATTGCTAAAAGTGTATAGGTGTGTTCATTGTCATTTGTCTAAGGTAGTGAGGAGTAAAATACCAGATAGGATTAAGGTTGGGTTTTACCTCACTTTATATAGTGATTTAGAAATAAAAAAATTTAACTGCAATATATGATGAAAAAAATATATAAAACTGCAATATATATATGAGCACTGGGTTCTATAGTTTCACTCTATATAGTGATTTAGAGTTAGGTTAAATCAAGCAAGTTAACCTAATTAACTATCTTCCCGGTCCAGTCGATACGAACGCTGGGCAGTTAAAAATTAAGAAAATGTACCTTATGTTGATTTTGGTTAGTCATAAAATTAATTGATAGAATAGTAGAAAATTAAATGAAGTGATGCCCAGAGCATAGATGAATATCTAATTTGCGTTTCTATAAAAAATAACTCATAAGACCGGACACTATCTTAAACTATTGACTGAAGGTGAGCTTCAATATTATCTTAAAAATTGGATCTAAATTCACCTTTAAAGACACCTTGTATAGGGAGATCTGCAACTAGCTAGTTCATAAATAGAACTTGACAATTTCATTTGTTCAATGTAGTATTCTTGACATGTATTTTTCGACTAACCAAATCCTCTTTATATTTTAAATATTCAGTGATTTAAATGCTCAAATGAAACAGAGCAGTTTCCTTCCCAACAACTGGATATACCACATATATAGATAATATATTATCTTTTGACAATAAAAGGCAATGAATAGTAATTAGAATAGCATGGCATGCTAAATAATTCATCAATTTGATACGCCCGTACAAATTCCTGAGTCTTGTATTACATCAAACTCCATGTTAAGATGGGACCTTAAGCTATTTACAAGTCTATATAATGTTGCCGGCAACATGGGGCACAATATATTATCAACTTTTTATAAGTTCATCCTCCATGATCAATTAGCTTAGATTTGCATTATGAACACAATAAGAAATAAGATGTTATTGTCACGTAGTTGTCTAGTCCTAGGCAGCTCCCACCACCACCTTTTATACAGCTTTTCTTTGATTATTTTATGTATATCAGTTGGACCTTGGTTCATTTTTCAACTCAATAATGGAGGTGGTTTAAAAAAAACTCAATAATGGAGGTTGGAGGATATGCAGATGCATATTGGTCTCTTCCTATAGAAACTAGGCATGCTTCTGATTGGTATGTTTGAGAAATTTTTGCAAGATGTAGGGCCCTTTCTATGTATTCACTAATTGAACGGGATTGTTGATGACAAAAATAGTTCATCTTAATTAAATACATGCATCCATGTATGAGGATTAATTTAAAGGAGCAAGAATTTGCATGTATTTGGTCGTATCTTTGAAATGTTTTGAGTTATTGGAACATTATATGTACTCCTTTTATCCCGAACCGATAAGCCAACTTTTTATTTTGAGTGTCCTAAAATACAGGTTTATTTTTTTATATTTATTATTTATTGATCAAAATGTCATTTTTATCCTTCATAAATGATCAACAATTTAATGGTATTCTCTTATTTTTAATGCAAAATTATTTGTCCAAGCAACTATTGTTTTAGATTACATTACAGGATTCCAATTTTAAAAGAATGAGTAACCCTAGAAACTAATTAATTGCTTAACATGGAATATTTGTTTTACCTTTTTTTTTTTAAAGATAGACCATATCGGTCATGAAGAGACGAAAAAGATCTCAAATTGCATTTAAATTCCTCAAGTCTTAGTGAATGGTTGAATGCATATATATGATCATATCACAACATTTAATTAAACCCATTCTATTCCCACTGATCAAAAAACCCTTTTAATTAGTGATACTGAAATTACTATAATGTTTAAAGTTTAGGAAAAAGAAAAAAAAGTCATATCTAAATTCTAATTCCATAAAAGAAGCTTCGCGACTGCTCTGCTAAGGTTTCCTTGGTCCTTCGATTTGACGCCTACGCCCACCAACTATGGGTCAAAAAAAGCGGAAACCCACCCAATCTAAAGCTTCTCTTGCTGATTTTGTCCATGATTCTACTGTTCTTTCACCTTCTTCATCACCGATTTGGAACTCTGTTGAGAAATTGTTGTCGCTTTCGATTTCTTCTCAGGGGAAACCTATTGATCTGGTGTCTACGTCGCTCCAACAGGGTTCTTCTAAGGGGAAACCTCTTGATTTGGTGTCTACGTCGATCCAACATGGTTCTTCTGTCAAGATTGTAGGGACTGAGCCTCAAATTCTGGATTTGCATAATGGCCTCAAACTAGCAGTCGGCTCTACTCCCACTGGATGTTCTGGTGGTCGAAAGTGGAGTGATTTGTTTGTGGCTAACCGAGAAAGGAATGAGGAAGGCTCGCCCTTGTATATTCCTCCCTCTTTAAGTAATGGCACTCACGTTGCTAGATTTGCTAAACATGAAGCGCATGCTGAGAGTGCTAAATGGTGTAATGCGATTGTTGGTAGTGTGTTTGGTCTTGTTCCTCACTTTTCGGTGATGCAAAGCTTTGCTAACTACCTTTGGAAAACCCTAGGGTTACTATCGGTACATCTAATTGTGCTGAATGTCTTTCTCTTTAATTTCAAGGATGCGGATGCTCAGTCTAGGGTTCTTCAAGGGGGGCCTTACACCTTTCAATTGAGACCTCTACTTTTGCAGGCTTGGAAATTGTTCATGAATTTTGAGCTTGGTAAAGTTTCTAAGGTTCCAGTTTAGGTGAGACGACATTTGCTTCCACTTAAATTCTAGTCCTTAGAGATTCTTAGCAGAATAGCAAGTTTATTAGGGACTCCTCTTTTTTTTTATCACTGTACGATGAAAGGTTGGGTTATGCTCGATTCTTAGTTGAAATGGAGATTGGGGGTCCTTTTCCTGATTCTGTGATTTTAGAAGATGATGATAGGGCTCAATTCACTCAAAGAATTTAATATGATTGGAGGCCTTTAATATGCCCTGTTTGTACGGGTAATGGACATCATGGTTCGCAGTTCCCTATTAAACGGAGTTAGCTAAAACAGGTATGGCAGGTTAAGCAGGCTTCTACAACTGAAGTCTCCTTGCAATCTGATAAGTTAGTTCCTCCGCAACAAGGTGGGGTTTCTGCTGAACAGGGGTGTGTGGCTTCAGTGGATAAGGGGAATGTGGCTACTGTACAGAGGGTTGAGGATAGAGTGAATCAGGATCCTGGGCCTTCTGCTCCTACTAGTCTTGCTACTTTGCCTGGTCCATCCTCTAGCATGGCTACTTCTCCTAGTATACAACATAATCAGGTACACTCTAATGGGGAACTTCTGAAGGGTAAAGGAGTGAGTAAACGGGTTGGGCATCCCCTCCTCTCGTTATAAATGATTGTCTTTTATAATATTAGAGGGTTGAATGACCCTCAGAAGCAATCAATTATATGTAAGTTGATTGCAGACCAAAAGTTGTGGGTTGTTGGTGTGCTAGAAACCAGGGTAAGGGAGGTTAATAAGGATATAATTTGGAAGAAGTTGAGGCTTAATCACTGGTTTATGATTCATAACTATAGTGATACACCCCTGGGACGAATATGGTTGTTGTTCAATCCGAATGTTGCTTATATTTCTTTATTAATGTGTACTGATCAGCTGATGCATTGCATGGTTCAATGGAGTTCCTTTCAAGTTATCTGGTCAGTTGTTTATAGGGCTAATCAAAGCTCTATTAGAGCTGCCTTGTGGAATGATCTGAAGAGGTTATCAGCTTCAATTTCAATCCCTTAGCTAGTTCAAAAAGACTTTAATGCCATCATGAATGATAATGAGAAAATAGGAGGGAATTATGTTGATTCTACACTTTGTTCAGATTTTAAGGAATGGCTAGATACTTGTGGGTTATGTGAATTGAAAAAACTGGGTTGTAACTTCACTTAGACTAATAATCAATGGGGGTGATGGTCGTATTTGAGGAAGTTGGACAGATGTTTAGTTAATTACCACTGGCTAGATGCTTTTGGTAATTCTGATTATACTACTATGCCTGCTAGAATCTTTGACCATTCCCCTTTGGTTGTACACTTGCGAGTTACTTGTAATACTGGGAGGAAACCTTTCAGATTTTTTGATATGTGGACTTCTCATCATGATTTCATGAAAATTGTATAATCGGTATGGAATTCCTTT
The DNA here is from genome assembly GCA_948243855.1 of Flueggea neowawraea. Taxonomy (NCBI): domain Eukaryota; kingdom Viridiplantae; phylum Streptophyta; class Magnoliopsida; order Malpighiales; family Phyllanthaceae; genus Flueggea; species Flueggea neowawraea. Next base: position 8,713 of record CAODLS012542099.1, read on the forward strand.
ATCCCTGGATGCACAATGTTCTCTGTGTGGCGTAGGCTTATGATGTTAAAAAGTGAACTGAAGCTACTGAATAATGCTCATTTTTCTGACATCTCACATAGAGTCTTATAGCTGAAAACTCTTTTGGACAACTCTCAAGCTACCTTGCAACTATCCCCTCTAGATCTGAATCTCATTGCTGAGGAACGTGCTCTTTTTGGGGAGTACAGAACCAAAAGAACTTCTATAAACAAAAAGCTAGAGAGAAGTGGATTAAACTTGGGGATTCTAACACTGCTTACTTTCATAATCTTGTCAAATCACGAAGGGCTCACAATAAAATCGCATGCCTCACTTTAGAGAATGGGATTAAAGTTACTGAGCACTCTGATATTGCATATTGATCCTGATATTCTTCAGAAATGGGTTCTTATTACCAATGATGAGGCACGTATGATGTGCTCTGAGGTTATTAATAGTGATGTGAAAACTGCCTTATAGAGTATTGATGGTAAAAGAGCCCCTGGAATCGATGGGTATAATAGCACTTTTTTTTAAAAGTTGATGGTCTATTGTGGGTTCTGACATTACCAAGGCAGTCAAGGAGTTTTTTACTTCTGAGAAACTACTAACTTAGGTGAATTCTACTACAATTACTGTTATTCCTAAAACTAATTCTCCTAAAACTTTGTATGATTTTCGTCCAATCTCTTGTTGCATTGTCATCTATAAAATCATTACTAAGATTCTGTCTTCCAGACTTAGTAGCATTCTCCCTAGATTGATACATGTTAATCAATCTGCATTTGTTGCTGGGCAAAGCATCATTGATAACATTCTTATTGCTCATGAGCTTTTGAGGAATTACCATAGTAATGGAAAGAGAGCTTATTGTGCTTTTAAAATTTATTTACAAAAAGCCTATGACTCAATTCATTGGGATTTCCTTGAGGAAATTTTGTTGGGATTTGGGTTCCCATCTCCTTTTATTGGTTGGATTATGACTTGTTTGTGAACCAATTCTTTCTCTATGTTAATTAATGGATCTTTGGAAGGGTTTTTCCATGGAAAACGTGGCTTAAGGCAAGGTGATCCTATGTCACTGTTGCTATTTGTGCTTTGTATGGAATACTTATCTCGGGCTTTTGATGCTAGATTGTCACCTTCATTCAGAGATCATTCTAGGTGCAAAAAAAAAGGTTGGTCCACTTATCATTTGCTGATGACCTTCTTGTTTTTATTAGTTCTCACATGAAATATGTTTATGCTATTCACAATATTCTGCTCCATTTCTCTGTTGTCTCTGGTATGCAAATTAATAAGGGTAAAAGTTCAATATTTTTTTTGGAACCAATGATGGAATAAAGCACCAACTGCTTGGTTTTCTGAGGTTCAAATAGGGGATGTTACCGATTAAGTACCTTGGTGTGCCCCTGATTTCTACTAGACTGAAAAAGGAACACTGCTTTTCTCTATTGACCAAGATTGATGCGAGAATCAAATCCTGGTCTGCCAAGCTTCTCTCCTATGCTGGTAGACTTCAGCTCATTAATTCTGTTCTAAGGAGTGTTCAAGTTTATTGGTGTTCTATTTTCATACTTCCAAAGTCTGTGATTGTTGATATTGATGCTAAGTGCAGGGCTTTCCTATGGTTGGGTAAAAACTAAGGTTCAAAAATCCTTGTTGCTTGGAAGATTGTCTATTTACCAAAGGATGAAGGTGGTTTAGGTGTCAAAGATCTTTTTTCTTAGAATAAAGCTGCTAAGGAGAAGAAAATTTGGGAGATTTTAATGTCCAAAACTTCACTTTGGGCCACTTGGATTATCAGCCAGAAGCTTCAGCAAATGAGTTTCTAGGGTATTACTAAACCCCTGGATTGTAGCTGGGCTTGAGGGCATATTCTATCTCTTAGAAAGGATCTCAAAGAAGGATTTGAGTACTCTCTAGGAGATGAAAAATCATCCTCTTTCTGGTTTGATTCATGGCTTAAGGTGTCCTCAATTGTTGATACTTTTCCTGAAGTTAATATTCATGATTCTGACATTTCTAAGGCTGCTCGAGTTGTTGATCTTTCGTGATCTCCTCATTGATTATTTCCAGATCCTCTTGATGATTATACTGAAAATGTTTGGCAGGTTGTTTCTTCTATCAATCCTATTATTAATGCAACTGATGTTATTAACTGGAAACATACTGCTTCTGGTGTCTCCACTATCAAAAGTGCCTAGAATCTTCTTCGGCCTAAGGGCCAGAAAGTTAATTGGCATAAATTGGTTTGGGGGCCTGATGTTGTTCCTAAGTATAACTTTATTTCCTGGCTTGCTTTACAGTAGAAATTGGCAATCAAATCAAAACTTGTTCAATGGGGCACAATTGATGATGATACATGTGTTCTCTGTAACTCATGTTCTGAAACTCTTGATCATTTATTCTTTCAATGCCCTTTTTTCTATTGTTGTTTGGAAATCTGTGCTTGAGAAATGCAGGATTTACAGAGGTGTTATGCATTGGAGGCGTGAAATCATTTGATTTACAAGGAAAACTACTAGGAAATCCCTGTTATGCTAGATTCGACAAGTGATGCTTGCTGCTTCAGTTTATTGGTTGTGGAAAGTGAGGAATGAAGCAATTTTTCAACAAAAAACCCCTTCCATGGATCGAGTTTTCAAAAAGGTAACACAAAGCACTCTGCTTAAAGTTCAGAATAGCGATTCAGTTTTGCTAGCTTAAGGCCAATTGATTAGTGATTTTCCTGTGATTCTTGAGGTTTCAGTGACTTGGAGGTTCGATCTTGAAGCCTTATAATTGTTGTCTTGTAGTTTTTTTATTTGACAGTATGTACCCTAGGGTTGGGATGATGTGTTGTTACAGGTTTGTTGGTTCTTTGTCCATATTGTATTCATGCCTATTGTTTCGATAATTCGGCTTTTCTCTATCTCTCTGTTCGAATTTGAGTCAGAGCTCGGGGGGAGGGGGGGTCTAAATTGAAACAATAGTTATTCTTTTGTATAGTGTAAATACAAATTTTTGAGCAATAAAATTCTAACTTTACCAAAAAAAAAGTCCATAAAAATTTTCCATTTGGCAACCCTAATTTTCTATTTTTTGTGAGAATATAGCATGACTTTACATTTAATCATTCAATTTATGAAACCATATTTAACTCTTGAATATAAACTATGGAGTTGCCCATGTGAATGCGATGCTCTAAAATAGAACTGGTGGGTATAGCAAAGCTTGCAAAAGTGAGGGACACTTCCGAAAAAATTTATGCATGCTTTAATTAGCATAAAAATGTTCAAAATTTATTTTCCTGTTCAATTTAAAGTAAGTGGATAGCTTACTTTGGATTTATTCATTTAAGGTCACCTTTAATTTACGTCTAAACAAATTACACAAACGTGTCATCCTTTCCAATTAAAAAAAAAATCCCCATTTTCCACCCTGAACAATCTATCAACGATAATGGAATATAGTTATATATTATAGTAATATAACTATAGTTATATATAAATGTTCATATATAAATATAGTAATTTATTGATTTGCAAAACTTCCATCATTATTGTGATACTCAACTATCTTTTATTATATTTTTGTAATATATTAATTAAAATATATTTGTAAAAATTCCAACGTCGTTGAGATTCTCAACTATGTTTTAGTATGTTTTCACCTGAATGCCTTTTTCCCTTCCACACTTTCGTTGTCCCCATTTTTTGTTCAATTTAAAGCAGTACCTATATAAATGGAAATAGATGTTAGAGCCTTTTTCACATCAGTTGTTTGCATTTTTTTTTTACTATTGGAGATTTTTTGGCGGAAGATTGAAGGAGCACCATATATAACAGAACTCAAGAATGCACTAAATGTCTGTGTATAGTTAATTCTTGAGTATTATTTGTTTAATTTTTACAACTTTTTTTTATTTCTAAATTATTGTCAAGTCTCTGGTGTGTAAAGTAATTTCATTTTCTTTTTGTAGGTTTCAAACTAAAGTTATGATCAGTGGGATCGAAGAAGGATATACAAGGATGAAAATGGAACCAAAGTGAGAAGAGCCATGGTGAAAAATTAAATGAAGAAGATTATATAAGAATATTTCTTTTTACTTCGGAGTCGTATGGTATGGAAAAAGTATACCTAGAAATCGAAAGGAGAATGAGTCTTTCCAATTTGTTGAATATTTCTCTTTACTTGGGAGCTGTTTGGTATGAGAAAAATGTATTCAAGAATCGGAATGGGAATGAGTTTTTCCAATTTGTTTGCATTTGGTATGAGAAAAATGTACTCAGGAATTGGAATAGGAATGGGTCTTTCCAATTTGTTGAATATTTTTATATGTACTTAGGAGCCGTTTGATATAATAAAAATATACCTATAAATCAGAATGGGAATGGGTCTTTCTAATTTGTTGAACATTTTTCTCTTTATTTAGGAGCCGTTTGGTATAGGAAAAATGTAACCACGAATCACAATGAGAATGGGTTTTTCCAATTTGTTAGATTGGGTTTTCACAAAACATGTTTGGTTATGTTATATTCGAATATATATTGGTGTAGTTCTATCTAATGGGTACCAAAAAACAAAATATCATTCCGGCCTTTTGTTTTTAGCTAGCTTTTACATAAGTTACATTGCTTTTTCATTTAAAAAATTATATTACTTTTTGTCTTTACAGGAAATCAATGCATTTCCTTTTTTTTTTTCACTAAACATGTAATGTTAAGCAAGCAATAACATAACTTTAATTATCAATTTGTCTTTTTTATTATCTAATACCTAATACTATAGTTAATTTAGCCATAATTTTTTAATCTTAACACGTCAACTTATAACTCATCTCTCAACTTAAAATTTCCAAAATATTCAAAATTAATCAAAGTATATAATTTTTAAACATATAATTGTTAATTCTAAAAATTTTCTTTTATCAAAATAAAAATTACAAACTACCTTGCTTAGCACGGGCATTATGCTAGTTCATATAATTATGAAGCACTAATTAAGCCTTTTGACACCACTTTTCATTTTCCTTCTTTGATCTTTTTTTAGAATATAGACTGTGTACATATTGCAGTGGGAATTCGATGCCACCTAATAAATTAAGCAATATATATATATATATATATATATTTCAATTTCTAGTTTATTGTTTATTTATTTTGAACTATATTGTCACCGAATTGGTCAAAGTTATTGAAAAGAGGAGATTCATTTGAAAAAAAGTGCGGTTCAACAATAATTTTAACACTAACATGAAATATTTTAGGATTTCTTTTATTCCTCAAGAAAGCTTATGATATACATACGCTTCCGAATTGCCTTAGGTTTAAATAATAGTCTCATAATTCAGTAATTTTGAAGTGGTTCTTAGCATTAAAATATTCCTAGTCAAAAAAATTAAATTAAATATTAACAACGAAATTTAAATAAACTAGAAATATGAGGAATCGCTATAGGTTTGACTACATCTATCTAAGTACGTCCATTCTTTTCTTTTACAAACTTGGCGTGTTTTATTAGTGTTCTCTAATTGATTAGCAAACTGATTTATATGATGATTATACAACTTAACGGAAATTATTAAAAAAACAACGCTAATTAGAAACAAAGGACCGAAAGATTAATTATTAAAGCAAAGCTGAGGATCAATGGTTTTCAAAGTTATTTTAATTTTTTTTTCTGAAGTTATGAATGTTTGGATGTACATACATGTGGCAATTGGCTGTTGTGAGGTCTTGCGGGGGCCTGGATTTGCATCTATCTATATACAAAGACACTACTTTTGGAAATGTAGAGAAAGTAGTGTAAATTAGCTAAGAGTAGCAAATATTCATCTTCTTTTATAGAACAATAATTGTGTACCTTCCTCCATCTCAATTGTCTTCATCCATCTTCATCTTCCAAAACTTCCAAATTATCCACTCAAACCTAATTGTCTTTTTTTCCAGTATGTTCCATCTTTCTATAATGGGACATAAACTTTGAGATTAATTGAAATTTATAAGAAAGGGTAACGTTGAAGCCTTGACGGTTGTTTTAGAGGTGGCTAGATTCTGGTTTTGGCAGGGAGGGACACATCTATCTATGTCTATAATCTATAATAATACTTAAAACTGAGCTAATTTTTGGAATTGGAGCAGTGATTAGGCTCTAGATTTGGAGATAATTTGTTTCAAGCTTTCCTGCTAAATCATACTGAACTACTTGATTAAATGTGTATCAATACTTGATTAATTGGAGTGTTATTATGTGTAACTATCTACACCGCCTGGATGAAATAATGTAAGTTACCATTGTCTACATATATTTCACTTTATTTTGGTTAATTGGTTCTAATTATATTATTGTAGAAAACCAAAATCTATGAACAATACAGAGCCAAGATAGGCATTTGCTGATTTCATTCTACTGTTTCGTATTATTGTACTAACTTATATTTTGAATCCTTTTGTTTGTTAATCGGTGCTTGTAGAAGGAGTTTAATATCGAGCTTATTCTTTGAGAGAATTTCCAGAACCACAGATCCAGCAAGGGTGGATGGTATTGTTTCATGAAGTGGATTTTAAGAAAGTTTTGTACATTGAAAAGCTGAAGTGAGAGAATTTGAAAAATCATACAATTATATTGAAATTAAATGTAGAAATTAATTTTTAGATCCAGTCCAAACAGTTTCTCAGAAATAGAAACACTCTTCAAACTACTTGCAAAAATGTCAAATTTATAAAGTCTCTAAAAGTTTTCAAAAGTCTATTTATCACATTCAGAAAAAGTAGTTTTCAAAAGTCTCTAAATGTCTTCATCTTACATTTTTCAAAATAAGTTTGAGCATATTTTCATTTGTCAAAATTGAAATTATGTTTTTCTATTTATCAAATTTAGTATTTTATTTGGGGCACCTGACATAATTAACTCAAGAAAATTTTCCATTATTTTGTAGAAAACTAAAAAACAGAGATGAAAAAATAAAAGATTTGTTCAAAAAATACTTTTTTTTAGCAAAAAATATTTTTTAAATGTTTCAATTTTTAGAAAATAGAAATAAAACAGAAAATTGTTTTCTAAACTAAACATAGCCCGAGTATTTCGTCAAAAAAAATAAGGGTTGTTTAGTTGTTTTCCATTGTATTCTAGAAAATAGAGATGGAAAAATAAAAAATTTGTTCAAAAAAAATTAATTAGTGAACATATTTTCAAAATATTTTTAATTTCAGAAAATAAAAACAAAACAGAAATCAAAAAATTATTTTATCAACTCAACATAACGTACAGCCTTAATGTCTTTCAGGAGTATACCACAGAAACTGAAGGATGAGACTGAAAGCACATCTAGAAAGGGCTTTTGATGTGATTCGTGTGAAGTTTACTTATGGAATGGAATGCGATTAAGATAGCAACGAAATTTGGTTGAATAGTGGTGGTGTTTTACGTACTCTTCAAAAGGTTTGTTATCTCGATCGTGTTTTATTCTATCAGATTTGTGTACAGATTAGCTAATGTTTTTTTTGGCCGAATATGGTAAATGTATACAACATTACAACCAACCAACCAAAAAACCAACATATACAGCCCTCTTTATACGTTCATGATAGAATGATTCCACCTCTCAACATCACAGCTGGTCCTACCAAGCCCAAAACATATTAGCTAATGTTATTATTGACTTCGTAGCAAAACAGACTTGTAATCCAGCTTGGCATGTGGATTAGATTGGTTATAATTCTGTCGATATTTTTGAAATCAACATGGAAAACCTCTCATAAAAATTTATAAAATTGAATGAGTAGACTTCTAATTCATTGGTATCCAAGTAAACTACTGTATTGAAGAGTCATTGGTTCGATTTCGGATGGAAATAAATAAAATGATTTACAGAAGAAAGTTTAAAAAATTTAACGGAATAATTTTCTTTTTTGACTGAAACGATGAAATTCATTAATTGCTTATCAAGCTCTAAGCTCTCATACAGAAAAAGATGGAAATAATCTCTATAAGTCGCATAATCAGCCAAAGAACCAAAAGTTTTTGCTTGATCTAAATAAAATTGAGGTTTTAAACTAGAGAAACAAATTTAAAAAAAATTGCAAACTGCAATGATGAAACCATATTCAGAATTGAAACAAGAAGTATGGATTGTTATTAATTTGTGGTTTCTTACTTTTTTAATAACATATTCTATAATTCAATCTATTTTATTTATTAAAACAAATTATTTTGCTCATGTTACCAAGAGGATCAAAAGGCATATTGCTTACTTCAAGGATGGAGAGGTCTTATTACTTGAACTCAGGTTTTTTTTTGTAAGAGATAAAAAATAGAGTGAATCTTTGATTGAGATCTTTGCATAAATTTTTTTAGGCTTATAAAATGCACTTTTGCTTAGTATGGATTGACTTATTTTTTGAAAGAGATAAAATATACTATATGTACTTAGGACTTGTTTAGCATTTTATTGTATTTAATATGTTTTCAGCATATAATATGTAAAATTTAACATATTTTTCCTTTAAAAGTAGTGTGACCATCTCTGATACTTTACTATTAATAAATCTATTATCTGCAATATACTATTTGTTATTTATTATTGGACTCGTTTGTCAACCATAACATATAACATATTTGGTAGAATATATAACTTGTTTTATATAACTACTTTTATAAAAATACGTGTCTTGTCCCTAATTTTTTACTATTCTCCTATATAAAAAAATACTTTAGTCTCAAAATACTGAAGACCAGTGGTGGAGTCACTAAGGGATCAGGAGGTGCCCGGGCACCCCTGGCGCCGAAGGAGCGCCATGGGAGTCTCCCTTCGACGGGGCTTCGCCCTAACCCCGACTTACTTTTCGCCATTAAAGAGAAGGTGACATGGTGATGGTGGATGGAGTTACAAGGGAAATGAGGAAGACAAAGTTTTTTTTATTTTTAAATCACAAGGTAAAACGACTTGTAGTTAAAAAAAAAATAGACATTAAAAAAAAAA
>CAODLS012542251.1:0-14789 GCA_948243855.1 Flueggea neowawraea
ATCCTCTTTCATGGAGAATAACTCATAGTCATGTATGAGCATATTAACCTTGGTTTCCTTGACTTGAGTTGTGCCTTCATGAGTGATCTCAAGCATTTCCCAAATCTCCTTGGCATGTTCACAAGATGAAATTCGATTGAACTCTTCGGGACTTAAAGCACAATATAATAGTTAAGTATCCGTTGAGTTTAGATTAAGAGATTTCCAATCTTCATCTTTGAAGTCTTTATACTCTTTGATAGTACCATCTTCATTCTTGGGAATAGTTGGACCAAGAACAAAAACCTTCCAAAGCTTTATGTTGTAAGCTTGAAGGAAGATAGTCATTTTCTTCTTCCATGAAGTAAAATTTGAACCATCAAAGTAAGGAGGGGAGTTAGGAGAAAAACCGGGAACATTTGGAGTAGGAGGACCGAAACCCATTTTGTTGATGCAAATTTTTGCTCCAATGATTTTAAGCCTTTTTGTTGGACACCCGCTCTGATATGAATTGTTGGAGAATTTTTGGTCTATCGCAATGCACAGCAGAAGCGACTTGAGAAGAGAGATAGAGAAATCAACACAAGGATTTATAGTGGTTCGGCAAACCGTGCCTACGTCCACTACCTAAGTCTCGCCACTTAGGATTTCCACTAAAATGGAGATTGATTATGGCTCAATCCAACAAAGCCAATACACGAGGTTGATTCCAGTTCAACACCTCCAAGGCCTCACAATGTTGTTTTCTATAGATTCACAACAAACCTCTAAACTGTTGTTTTACTTAAGCTCACAACAAGCCTCTACAACTGTTGTTTTACTTAGGCTCACAACAAACCTTTCTCACACTCTCAAAGTGTATGTAAAACTAGTTACAAGAGATTGAAGCATTATGCTAGAGTTGGATATTTGAGGTTGATGCTTGAACTTTGATCTCTAACTTGATTGGTTGTTTTTCTAGGTTAGACTTGATATGAAATTTGGCACAATGAGTTCTGATGTTGTTCAACACATTCTTGGTCTTCTCTTAATGTATTTATAGCCCTTTGAATCAATTTGACCGTTGGAAAGAAGAATATAGTCATTGGAGTCTATTTAAAGCTATCTGCTACTGTCTGTGACCATCTCACGTATGTGACAACAATATGACATATGTTACCTGACTTTAGCTCCAGCACACGTATGTTAACATTACTTGACGTACGTTGATAATAACATATTCCCAGTTCACATAAGTGAATCACAACTGACGTACGTGACTTCTATGTTTGAGCCATCCAGTAGCCTCTGTTTTCAATCCGGAGCATCTTGCGTATGTGAAACTCAATATCACATACTTTAGATCAATGTGACGTACGTGACATTTTACTCTTCCGTACGTCAATGAAAACACACGTATGTTACCTTCTTCTGACGTACGTGAAACGTGCTTTAGAGGGTTCCAGTGGCTTCTGTTTGTATTCAGACCCTCTCTAACGTACGTGGCGATTTTCTAACGTACGCTAGATGCTTTTGTGACTTGATTTTTCAACTCCAAACTTTCCAACGTGTTTCTCTTAAACTCAAATGTTTTGCTCTTCATCAAAACCTTTTGCTCATCATCAAAACACATAAGGAACTTATTGTTGATCACCCATGGTCCAACACAAACGTTTCAAGCTTTCTTTCTCTAATCAAGGCTTCTATCTAATTTATAAGATCATGGTACTTATTCCTAGAGTGACCGTAGGTATCATATAGTTTGCAGTATGCCTCTACATCTCTCTTTATCATTTTATCTATTTTTTAGGGAAAATGTACGAGTCCAAAGCCTTGAATAGCTACTTAGATGGATGTTCTTGACTTGTTGACGGAAGTGAACTAATCAAATCTCAACCTTAAGGAACCTTTGAAACCATTCCCCCTATCATTTTTCCTAGTAGGTTGCTCCTGAGCCTCTCATTCCTTTCTTTTACATTCCTTCTCATCTCTAAAGCTTACTATTTTCATCATCTTTGCTTAGGAGACATACTTGTTAACTATCACAAATAGGTCAGCCAAAGTCTTTAGTTGATCAAGTGATAGCAAATTTTGTAATTGTACTAATCGTGTACCCTGCAATATGGCTGCCACTGCCACTCCTGGTTGCAGTTCATGGATCTCCAAAGTTGCATTCTGAAAAATTTCCACATATTGAGGAATGATCCCTTCTCCCCTTGCTTCACACTTAACAAATATGTTGCATACTTTTTTTTACTATTGATTATAAAGGAATTGATAAACTCCTTATTTACGTGAGCAAAGCATGAAATAGAAACTTTCCTAAGCCCATTAAACCAATTGCAAACGACGTCCTTCAATGTAATTGGGAATGCTCAACACATGATTGCATTCTCCCATCTATGCTAGAGCATGATGGGCTAATAATTTTGAATGTGCTTATAGTGGTCTTCCTTTCCAGTAAAAGAAAAGAGTTAAGGTATCTTAAACTTTGATGGGAGTGGCTTCCCCATAATCTCTTTTGTGAATGGGATCTTTCCATCTTGCTCTTTTTCCACATTGGGTACAAGTTTCTTTTGTGCCAATATCTTTTCCATGATCTTTTCCATGTCAACAACATCATTGGCAGTGAACACCGAATGATCATCCGGTTCTACCTTCTTCATTGGCGTTTTTGGGCCTCTTTGTACGCACTTTCGACCACTTCATGTAATCGCTTCCTCTCTTTTTGGGGATGTTTCCTTCTTTCCTCCTTTGGGAGTGCTTCAAGTTCTTCTTTCAAGAACTGCATCTCCCCCTCCGCCATGAGGCGAGGAAAGGTTTCGCGAGGCTGATTCTCTGTGGGAGCCTTTTTCTTTCAATTGCAGCACATGTGTTCAAACCATGAGGAAGAGTCAATTAAGGGGCCACACTTTTGAGAGCCGACACTAGCTCTTGGATCATCTTTCAATTTTCTTGATTCTCATGTTTCAAGGTCTCATATTCCTTAAATGGGACTGTGGGGTTTGCTGCCCTCGAAGTGCCTACTCTATAAGGGTTTAAAGGACTCTGAATGTCTTGGTCTTCCTTCTCAAGATGACTGACCACCTAGGATATTGTCTGCACTACATTATTGTGGTTGATTGTCTATTCTCAGGGAAATCGTTGATGAAGATGAATAAATTAAGAGCACGACTTTTTGCTCGTAGTTCCCATAAATAGCACCAATTGTTGTTGCCTCATTGAGCAGCAACGATTTAAATGGATGGAAACCTGTCAAGAGCCTCGATCTCCTGTAAAACAAAGAAGAGCGTGGGTTCACACCCACAATGACTCTCTGAAAGTGGTAGAGTTTTGTTATGTGTGTAAGCAGTAATAGCGTATCTCCTTTGAGGTAGAGGAATGCTATTTATAGAGTGATGAGACAGACCTAAAGAGGTGAGAGATGGTTTTCCTTTGAATTTTGAATGTAATAATATCAAATCTCCTCATGATCTGCTCTTTCTATTTTTAGTTACATACAATAAACATGTTTTTTGAAGAAGTTTTCTAGAAAATGAGCCATCCTAAATGAACTCAACATATTATCTTAAATCGAGTTTTGGTAACATTTTACTGCATTAATAAACTTAATAGGCTTTTGACTTAGGTCACATCAAAAAACAAAAACAAACAAAACATAGGCTAAGCATTTTCTTTCGATCATGTTTCTATAAAACTTTAGTGTGGACCAATGACTTAGCCAATATTGGTGATGAGTACCATAATCTTTATGAAGTAAGAAAACCTTCATTACCTTTATGCACTTAATGATTAATTACATTCTTTCCTTTATAACTACCACCTTCCCAAAAATGCTCGCTTCAGGAGATGTGCAAATTGTTCCTTAATTTGCACTTTACTAAATGCAATATAGTTTTACCCCATTCAATTACTTGCAATAAATTGGAAGTAAAATAGGTATATACATACTTGCGTATTACCTAAATAATTAGAATCTTATCTCAATTATCTAAATAAGAACCATATTTGCACATTTCAAAATCAATTATTTTGAAAACTAATTTCCAAAAACAATTCCTGGCAGAAAACCCAATTTTCACAATTTTCAAACAATTTTTATTACTTCAAAAAATTAGAAAAAATAATTATGGAACCCAAAAAATTGTGAACAATATACCAAAAATTCCAGAAAAATACAAATTTTAATTCTACCAAACTTTCACAAATGCAGAGGTCGAGACACGTGTCACGCATCGACATGCACCAATTGGAGGGACCACGCGACACCATTTGCCCACACGTACCACATGCGCAGCTTGCTTTAGCTTTTGCCATATGTCATCGTAACATAAGGCCATATGTCATATCATAGTTGGTCCACGTGGTGATGATGTGGCTGGCTAGGTCCAAGTGGCACCATCACGTGTCATGCCTTGTGGCGATGAGGTGGCTGCCATATTGCATCGTACTACCACATGTTTCATCATAATTGGACCTGGTTATTGATGTGGTTGTCCAGTCAGCAGTGCCATATGTTGCTTACATGGCAACCTACGTGGTATCTTATGCCACGTGTTTGTCCTTTGTTGGTCCAAGTTCTACATTGCACAATTATCGTCCACTTCAATTGACCTTTGTCATATGTCACACTTTAAGTAGTTCTTATGTTGAACTTTAGCCAATGATAGCTCGCCATGTTAGCCCTATTGCATCAGAATATCAAGTTCATCTGTGCCGCATCACTCAATAAAACTAGATACATTTTCAAGCGATTTAACGGCCTTCTAGGTGGATTTTGGCGACAAAACTCTAGCAAGATATGTAATATAGGTCGTTGATCTCAATGATGGCGTAAAAATTTGGAAATTCCAATTTTTAGTATCTGACTCTCGACGGAATTGAATCAAAATAGACCATAAGAACGAAAATTCGAATACAAGAAAAATGCAACAGGCATCCAGAATAGAGACTAACATGAATTTATATTCAAAATACATAAATTCTAATTTGGCTCTGATGCCAATGAAGGATGGTGAGCTGGTCTAACATAGTAACTATAAGAATTGGTTCGAGTTACTAATCTTGATACACAATGGAAATGAACAACCAAAACAACATTCAATGTGTATAGACATCGCAAGCAAACCATGATTGGTGTTGATCCGATCTAGATGCCATATGTCGATCGGTGCAGGAATTGGTAGGGCAAAAGAAGAACAATTTCTTCTCCTTAGGCATAAAGGCAGTCGACTTCCACTTCCTCTATAGAGATGGTATTTTCTTTTTGTATGTTGGTGTAAAGTCTGTATGTTGATCAAGCTTGTCTAGAGTTTTATTGGCATTATTTATACTAGGGAATCTTGGGCCTTCCTAAATAGATAAGAAGTTCATTCTTCCAAACTCTCTTAATTGGGCTTACCAATTGATTTTGGTCAACGGTTCTTATGCAATGGCGGAGCCATGTTAGGGTCAACATGGGCCAGACCCCTACTACCACTGGAGAGGCCCCTCCAGCTAGGCTTCACCACTAACCTAGCCCTTGCTATCATTTTTGCCATTGAAGGTAGTTGCCATGGTGGAGTACTAGAGTTGTAGACTTGTTGAAGATGATTGAGTTTTTTGTTGAACCCTTATTTGTTTTGAAATTTTTTTGATAATGGACAAAAATATTATATGAATAAGAATTTGCATGATTAAATGATAAGTCATTGGAGTAATACATTCAAGTGAGAATTAGAGATGATTTGAAGATTTTTAAATGGCTATGGAAGTCACAATTTGGGTTAAGTTCATTTAGAACATGACTTGGTAGAAGAGGAAATGACAACAACAGGCCTTGAAATACTCATCTCAAGAAGAGGAAACTCGCCCTTCAAGTGCACAAGTAAAAATACATCGTTTGATACCTAAATGACTATGCTTTGGAAAAATAGAAGGCCAAAACACGTGTCTCAGGTAGGAAACACGTGTCTCTCACGTGAAGGGCCACTACATGTTATTTTTTGAGTATTGTCGTTCGATGGAAGAAGCTATCACTCTAGTCTGTTGAAGACCAAAGGATGAAATGTGCATCTCAAGGTCGACACGCACGTCTCACGCGCTAAAATTTAAAATTTATGCAACGGCTACTGAAGATGTCAGAACCCTTCCCACCATCTCGTAGGAAATGATCCTATTTGACGTCAGCAAAGGCTGAAATGCGTGTTTTGAGCCCTGGAGATGCCAAAATCATGCTGAAAAGAAGAGAGACTCTCATCTCACACATGCACGTGAGTTTCATGGTATGATTTCAGATTTTGGAAGCTTATGAAGGGCCAATCAAGTGATGACATTCAAGGATCACTTCAAGAATATTCCATCAAGTATAAAAGGCACATTTTCAATAGAATGTGGAGAAGAATTAAGGGTTACACACACTTATTTTTGCATTGAAGAGCTTTCAAGAACAATCAAGAGCACCATTCCTCTTTTCTACACCAACACTTACTAGAGCTTGTTTTGTTCTTTATTTTCTATTGTTTTAAAGCCCTAGCAACTTGTGTTAAATCTCAAATTTGTTGAGAAAATCTCGTTAGGTTTAGAACCTTATAGACTTTTGATTTTAAGATACTAGTTTGTTAGTTCTTTAGGTGTGATTTGGGCTGTAAGTCAAATCAGATATTGTTGTTAGGTAGGATTTGAGCCGAAAATCAAATCAAGGGTGTTGCAATTTCCTACTAAACTGAAATTGGATGTTGTAAGGTGTACAATGTTGCCATTGAGTGGGTAATTAGTGGAACTCTCAACAAATTTCTTAAGGAGTGGACATAGGCACTTCAAGAAAGGCCAAACCACTATAAATTCTATGTTTGCTCCTCTTTACTCATTTTTTTGTTTGATTTTGTTTATGAACATTCACACATTTGCACTTTATTACTAATATCTTAAATTATTTTTTGTCGTTGCAAGGAAACCGAAAAAATTGCAAAAAGGCCTAGAACACTCTATTCATCCCCCCTCTAGAGTGTTCTTGGATTCATTAATTGGTATAAGAGCGTTAGGCTTCATTTAGAAGGACTAAACACCTTGAAGAAACAATCCATGATGGCTCTACATATGAGGAATGTCACGACCTAAAAATCAGGCTGTGATCGGTGTACAAGGTGAACTGTCTATAAAAGTCGACCCATCTCGCACAAGCCTCAAAGTACAGAACTAAAACCCAAAATCAGTTTATTAACCAAATTAAAACTGTTTTAACAGAATAAGTTTTGAAATAATATTCTCAAATATTAATAACATAAAATCATTAAAATACATATATAATAAATAAAACAAGTTAAAACATTTCAAATTCAAACATAGACCATAACTCACTACTTGGTATGTGGGGCATCTAACAGAACTAAAAGTCGAGCCCGAACAATAGGGCACTCAATGCTGACAAAACACCTCACTGAGTGCGAAAGATTAGCAACTGCTGTAAGTACCTGAAAGAAGGAGTGAACATATAACAAAGAAAAGAAAGGGGTCAAGCCCAGTGAGGGTACCACTATAAAGCGGCTCTGGGCATCACAAAAACCATTTTGAAAACAGTTTCAAAATACATCGCATGTAGATGTAAGTGTACGTACATATATATACTATATACTGAATCATACTATTTTCGAAAACCATTTCAAAAACTTTCGCAAACAAGGAATGCAACAGACAAGGTATATATATATATAATACTTTTCCAAATAACATATTCAGTTTTCAAAATATGAAATAGCAAAACTATTTCCTTTCAAAAGTTTTACCAAAACTTGTCTTCATCTTCCCAAAATAACATTTGACAGAAAATTCCCAAATTTATTTTCAGACAAAATATTTCCAAAATATTTACAGACAGGGATTTCTAGAATATTTTCAGACGAAAATATTTTCAAACAGAAATCATTTTCAGATGAAAGCATTTTCAGACGAAAACATTTTCAGACAAAAATCATTTTCAGATGAAAATATTTTCAAACAGAAATCCAACTCAATGGGACTAGATACAGACAGATATCAAAAGTGTGGCAGAGCCACCCAACATATCAGATAGAGTACGTGGTCTGGCCGGACTCATGGCTACCATTTAACCCTGGTAACTAGGGCCTTGACAGGTATTGGTATACGTTATCTCGTAGCTAGGTGTCCCATACCATTATATTTTTACTGAAAACATAGCGAAGTACAAAATCTATCTCAAGCTTTCAGAAAAAATATTTAGTCGAAAAATATTTCAAAGAATAGAAATACATTCATTCTTTTCAGATCATAACAAAATAGCTATTTAGAAAACATTCTTAAATCCAGAAAGAATATTTTCTACAAAGCGTTTCTGAAATCCATACAGAAGATTTATTTCTAAAATTAAATAAATATTAAATCATAATATTTGTTTTCAAACACCTTTGAAATTCCCAGAGGAAAAATCCATTTTCACACAGAGTTTTATACAGACAGATTTTAGGATTTCTATCCTTTAATTTTACCAGATTACATGCAAAAAGTCAGACACGACAAAAATAATATAATTTAGAAGACACAGCCTATGTGTCTGAAGCTGACATCCACTCACCTGGACATCGAGCTAATAATCCAGTTGCAGTCCATCGGTGTAGGATTGATCACCTCGGGAACAGAACATAACAAAACTGAGAAGAGAGACAGATTACAAAAGAGTCAAACACTGTACTCTGGCAAATACAAAATATGAATGCAATGTATGACCCAACCTGAGCCATTATCAAAATCCTATCACAAACGACAATCCATTCTTAAAACACCAAAAATCCAAATCGATCATACCTAATGTTTCCAATCACACAAACCAACTCTAATCAACCTCGGAAACTCAAATCTATAATTGGTTTCACTAAACAAACTCTAAATCATCACGAATTTTCCTCCAAATATTCAGATTTCCCTAACCCAAGGGAATGAATCATTAATTCATAACACCCAACTCAAATCTATGTATTTCCAACTCCAATATACCAAGATCTAACAAAAACAACTTCAGATCTAAGAGGAAAATAATCAAAACCCGAAACTCTAACTCAAGAACAAACCCATTTCGTTCAAACTCAAAAATCTCCAAAACCAAAGTTAGATCCATACATTTCGTGCCTCTAAAAATTAGAATCAACCATCAAACAACTCCCATTACAACCAAAATCAACATATCTAACCCTCACCACAATTTCAGCTACAAATCCTAAATGAGGAAATCATGGACATAAATGAAGAAACAAGGGATTAGAGATGAGTTCTTACCTTCAGAGATGTTAAGAAATGACGAAGAGACCATGAGAGAGAGTATCAGAAGAGTTGAAAGTGATTTGGAGTGAGAATGAGATGGAATGATGAAGGGTTTGGGTAAGGGGTGCTTATATAGGTAGACGAATCCAAACACATCGTTTCACTGAATTTTAAAGCAAACGTATGTTATACGCCCAGACAACGTACGTTTTCAACCTTTTACGTATGTTGCATCATATACTGTGCGCATAGACGAGGTCAAAATTTCGCCTAGAAACTTCGTATTTCTAGAATTCATGATCAATGTACGTCATACCAACCTCAATGTACATTGTGCTTGATCAACGTGCATAGACTTCCCTCTGCGTATGTTGACGGCCAACACAGCTCACAGATCATTCACAGATCATGTTCTACATTTACAGAACTTTCTACAATACATGTAGATGGCATGGAAAACTCACAAACCAACTTGAATCACCCTCAACGTGCGTAGATGGCCTCTAGCAAGCTCTACACGTGCAAAATCATGTCTCCAACGTGTTCTTAACTTCAAATAATAAATCCCATCACTCCCAGGAACTTTCATGGATAACACCCTTAAACATTCTCAAACACCTCCAAATTCCCAAACATCACCTTGATCATTTGAGGTTCAAATTGGGATTGAACTAAGATTATTCAAAATCAAGTGACGTTCCACCAGAGACCCTGTCAAACTTGGTCGGAATGCTCAGAAAATTGATCAGAATGGACTGGGTATTACAGGGAATGTCACCGAAGGTTTCATTCTAAATCGTCCTCCTTTGTTTGATGGCTCCAACTTCATGTCTAGGAAGAAAAGAATGTCTATCTTCATCCAATCCTATGACATAGATATTTGGAAAGTGATTGTGCATGGTCCCAAAATCTCAAAGAGGGAAGATGGCACTCTTAAAAAGCATGAGGATTTTAATGATGGAGATTGGAAAACTATCCATCTTAACTCCAAGGAAACTCAAATATTGTATTGTTCCTTAAATCATGAAGAGCATAATAGAATTTTCTCATGTGAGAATACTAAGAAGATTTGGGAAATATTGGAGGTGACTCATGAAGGAACTACTCAAGTCAACAAACTAAGATCAACATGATGTTATATGACTATAAGTTATTCTCAATGAAGTAAGGAGAAAGCATTACTAACATGCTTGATAGATTTTTCGAGATCACCAATGAACTTGCCTCACTTGGAAGAGCAATTTCTAGTAGTGAGAAGGTAAAGAACATCTTGAGGTCTTTGCCAAGGGAATGGGATGCTACTGTTACAGTAATCATGGAGTCAAAGGACTTTAACAAAATGGATTTTAATGCTCTAGTTGGTTCACTTATCAATTATGAGACTGTTTTAAAGAATAGAAATGCCAATGCGAAGCCCAAGGATAAAAGTCTTGCTTTCAAGGCCATTAAAGAAAGTGATAATGTAGATGAAGATGAAGAAAATGACAATGAGATGATGGCATATTATACAAAGAACTACAAAAGGTTCAAGAATTTTATGAAGAAAAGGTCAAAGGAGAAGAGCAAGTATCAAAGAGAAGAGCCTAAAAAGGGTTTCAATATCAAAAAGAGAAATGATGAAGGATGTTATAAATGTGGAAAATCGGGTCATTATGCCAAGGATTGCAAGGTGTTCTCTAAATCTCCTCATGAGAAAAGGAATAAGGACAAAGTTATTGTGATGATGATAATGAGGCCACTTCAAATGAAAATGAAGAAGTCAATCTTTACCTTATGGAAAATGAGGAAAACTCAAGTGATGGGGAAAGTGAAAATGAGGTAACCTCTTTATCTTATAATGAATTGCATGATTTATTCATATGCTTGGGTAATGATTTTGAAGAAATACTCTCGATTAACAAGACTTTGAAAAAAAGGAACAAATTTTTGGAGGTTGAAAATGAGATTTTGAACAACAAACTTGAAAATCTTGACAATGTTCAAAATGATCACTCTTCTTGCTTTGCGGAACAAAAAGATTTGGAAAATGAATTGCAGAGGATAAAAAATGAATTTTCTTATGTTTTGAACAAGTTTACTAATGGGCAAGAAAAGTTTGAAAAAATGTTATCTTTACAAAGGTATTCTTTATCAAAGCATGGAATTGGTTATGATCCGTATGAAAGACAAACCTATCTCATATCCAAGTTTACTAAGGCAAAGGAAACATCTAGACATAATATGAATTCTTGTTCTAGTTTATTGAGAACCATTAAGGTGAAGAAGATGTGGATTCCAAAAGGAACCATTCTACCTAACATGGTTTATACGACTAACCAACAAGGACCCAAAGTAGCTTAGATATTGATAAAATCAAACTAAAATATTTTTCCAGGTATGCATGAGAACAAAGGTGGAAACTAGTATGTGGTACTTGGATAGTGGGTGCTCTAGACATATGAGTGGAGACAAGAGCTAATTTACAACTCTCACACCAAGAAAACATGAGATTGTCACATTTGGAGACAACACCAAAGGAAAGATAATAGAAATTGGTAAGGTTGGTAAGGAGCCTCTTCTTACAATTGATAATGTTTTACCAGTTGATGGGTTGAAACACAATTTGTTAAGCATTTCTCAATTGTTTGATATGGGTTATGTGGTTAAATTTGAGTATTCACATTGCACAATTTTTACAAAAGAAAACAAAATTGCTTTTATTGGTTTAAGAAATGGAAATGGTTATGTTGTGAATTTGCATGATACATTATTCTTTAATGAAAAATGCTTACTTACCCTTGATGGAAACTCATATTTGTGGCATAGAAGACTAGGGCATGCATCTACACATTTGCTTTCAAAACTTGCTAGAAAAGATCTAGTAAGAGGTTTACCAAAATTTAGATTTTCAAAAGATCACTTGTGTGAAGCTTGTTTAAAGGTTAAGCACACAAGGGAATCATTTAAACCAAAGTATGAGATTTCCACAAAAAAGAATTTTAGAACTTGTGCATATGCATTTAGTAGGACCATCCATGCATGCTAGTATAAGTGAAAAGTATTATACCTTAGTAATTGTTGATGATTTTTCACGCCTTACTTAAGTAAGATTTCTTGCTAATAAAAGTGATACTTTTAATGAGTTTGCTAAGTGGTGTAGACTGGTGCAAAATGAAAAAGAAATCACTATCATTTCAATAAGCACGGACCATGGAGGTGAATTTGTGTGTAAGCCGTTTGAAGAGTTTTGTGACAAACAAGGGATCTATCATAACTTTCGGCCCCAAGAACTCCACAACAAAATGGAGTTATAGAAAGAAAGAATAGAACTTTGGAGGAGATGTCAAGATCTATGCTAAATGAGTACAAGCTCTTAAAGTATTTTTGGGCAGAAGCCATGAACACCGTTTGTTATGTTATAAACTGAGTGTGCTTGAGAAAGAGTCAAGACAAGGCATCCTATGAGATTTGGAAGGGAAAGAATCCAAATCTCTTATTTTTTTATGATTTTGGTTGCAAGGTCTTCATATTGAAAGAATCTTGGAAAGTTTGATGCAAAATTGAATAAAGGCATTTTCTTGGGTTATTCTACTCATATAAAAGCATATAGAGTGTTTAATGAATCTGTCAAAGCTGTAAAGGAGTCCATTCATGTAACATTTAATGAAACACTCTTACCCCTGAGAAGAGAAGTTACTTGTGATAAAGATGAAGGTGTTAACATTGAAAATAAGAAAGTGGAGGATCTTCAAGAAACATTTGAAGAAATGAGTCTAAAGATGAAGCTTTTATTGATGATCAAAATGCAAAAGGTGATTCATCTCAAATTCTAAAAGATTGGAGATAAGTGAAGAATCACCCCTTAAAGCAAGTCATTGGGAAAATTGATGAAGGAATGAAGACAAGGAAAGCTCACAATGAGTATCAAAACCATTATGCTTTCGTTTCTCAAGTAGAACCAAATAATGTCAAGGAAGCATTGGAAGATGAGTGTTGGTTCTATAAATGCAAGAGGAATTAAAACAATTCAAGAGAAACAATGTGTGGGTCTTGGTTTCAGCACCAAAAGACAAGACAATCATTGGCACAAAATGGGTGTTTAGAATCAAGCTTGATGAGAATGGATTTTCGGTGAAAAAAAATCAAGATTGGTAGCACAAGGGTACATTCAACAAGAGGTTTAGATTGTGAAGAAACATTTGCTCCTGTTGCAAGATTAGAGGCTATTAGACTTCTTTGTGAATTTTCTTCACATATGAAAATAAAGCTTTACCAATTGGATGTGAAAAGTGCCTTTCTAAATGGGTATATTACAGAAGAGGTCTATGTCAAGCAAACACCGGGTTTTGAGGACCATGAGAAGCCCGACCATGTTTACAATCTCACCGAATCTCTCTATGGACTCAACCAAGCCCCACGAGTATGGTGTGAATGTTGGAATTCATAACTAGTATTATGACATTCAAAATAAAATGACGCAATGGACATAGAAAAAAAATTAAACCTAGAATTCCACCAAAGATCCATATACATCAACATACACGATTATGGTTAGTGGTTCTGCCTTAGATCCAAAGCTCGAATGCTTTTTCGAATGGAGTGTTGGTGTTGCTTTTAGTATTTAAGGCCAAATCTCCTTTCCACATGTTGCCTTTGAGAAAACATTTTTAAAGGTATCCACACAAACGAACTCACTTTAGATTGGTGGAGTCTACTAGCATTTAGAATCTCTATTCTAATTCTCACAAATAATTTTCTCATTTTTATTTGTGGTACTCACAAATTTGGCTTTGCCATGAAAGATATGACAAATGTGTGCTTCTATTTATAAGCACATGGAGAACCCTAATGAGGCCGAATTCCCCTTTCTTGTCCTATAAGAATAGGAACTCCTAATCAGTCATGGACTCCTAATTCGTCATTTACTCCTAATTTTCTATTTAGCCGAATTTTATCATTGTCGTACAAGAATAAAAATTCCTACAAAATAGGAAGTGTCTCTGCCAAATTTTATAAGGCCTATTAATGGTTATTGGGCTTTTAATTACATGATACATTGCCATTAAATAAATCACTCTATTATTAATACATGGGCCAAATTATGTGACACACAATAATATACCCAAAACATAATAATAAGTAATTTATAATAAAAGCCCATTACATTAATGGATAATGTCTTATATCATCTTTAAGACATAAACCCAGAATTATTAATGATCAAACAAATTAATCATCTTAATAATTCAATTATCACAAGAAAGAATATTTACAATCCAATCCAATTCATTCCAGTGTGTGACCCAATATGCCAACTCAAAATTGGCAATATGTCTTGTCCCAAAACTTGGGCCCATTTTCCATAAGCGGTATCTAGTAATACATTATGACAACCTAATATCAAGTGGAGTCGGTGATCCAAGTTAACCTTTCACAGTTTGATATTTAGTCCTTTTATCTTAAGCATAAGGCATGGTCACATGTCAACCTTATATTGCTTAATGTGTTTCTTCATCCCAAGTAGATTGAGATGGTAAATGAAATTGATAACCCCTTTATCAATTTATTTGAATATGCATACATTCCATTAATCCTACTCA
>CAODLS012542317.1:0-15774 GCA_948243855.1 Flueggea neowawraea
ATTGAGTGGGAATCGATTGGAAATTGAAAGAAAAAAATTGAAGCAAAAGAGAAATGGTAAACGAACTACCAGTCGTTCGTTTCTTCTTTGTGCGTTTTGGACAAACTACACGTCGTTTGGTCGCGTGTGTGTGTGCTCAATAATAAACTGAAACGACGTCGTTCTCACTTCCTTCTTTAAAATACACTCACTGTCACTCTCTCTCTCTCTTCATTTCTGCATTTTGTTTTCATTCTTCACCATTTCGAACCCTCAAACCCGACTTTCACTCCATTTCTTCGCCTGTAATCCATCCCTTTCCTCTTCTTTTCATCAATCAAGGTAAAGGATTGCATCTAAGTTGGTTCTTCCTTTCTATTTCTTATTATTTTTGTTGTTTAAGTTTGTTGAATAAATGGGCTCGGTAGAAGCTAATTTTCGGATTTCAGACCATTTTTGGATGGATTAAGCTTATTTTTTTGTTGGTTTTTGATAGATCTTAGTTGGAAAACATGAATATGGCTTGGAAATGATGATTTGAGGATTTATTTGAAACGGGTTTATTGAACCCGAAATTTAAAATGACGAATTAGTAGATTTGTTATAGATTTGAGTGAAATTGATGCAAAATTTGGATTCTAGGGACTGTTTAGAGATGATTGGATGAATTGAAAATGTTAGATGTCGATTGATTCGAGAATTGGGATATTTTTTATATGGTTTTCTGTCGTAGGGACCAAAGCATAATTTTTCCATTAGCTTCGAATAAATTGAGGACTGAACTTGATATTTTGCATATAAACAGAATTTGTAATTTTGTTTGATGAAATATAGATTTGTATTTTTTAAGGAATTAAGGCTAAATCTATAATTTGAAGAAAATTGGCATTTAATTTGTAATTTAAAATATTTGGAGAATTAATTTGTTAATATTAAAAAGTTCGGTGTAATTTATAATTCTCGATGTTTTGACAATTAATCTATGATTTTACAAAATATTGGATTTCCGGAGAAAATATTAGAAATTTGATCAAAATAAAATTTTCAGCAATATTGAGGATTAGGTTTGCATTTGTATTTTATATATTTTCAGTAAAACCACAGTATCAAATACCATTCCGTGTCTAATTTTGTTATAATCTGTCTGTCTATTTTCAGTTATGTTGTCTGTTTTTGGTTCCTCTAATATCGGAGGTGTCTAGCCATTCTCTGGTGGTCTGTGATTTTGAATTATTGCGCACGACATCCAAGTGAGTGCTATGAAAGTTTTAGACACATAGACTGTGTCTTCTGAACTCTATATGTTTTTGAAGTGTTTGGATTCTTTGTTATGAAAAATTGTTTGGAAATTATTTTGTTTTCTGAAACAAATATTTTGTTATGAATATCTGTGTCTTCTGAAATTATATTGATTTTGTTGTGTCTGGATATTTTTTTGTAATCTGAATTATTAAAGGATTGACTAGTAAAATATGACGTACGTCTAATAATTATTCTGTATTCTAAATTTTTCTATACATATATTTCTATAAATTAAAATATGCTCTACATGCTCGTTTGAATTATTATTATTTTTTTATAATACTCTAGATAAGGGACAACTAGCTTCGAGGCAGTGTAGCCTTTAGTATACGATTGTTCTGTCAAAGCCCTAGTTACCGGGGTAAAATGGTAGTTGTGTGTCTGGCCAGACACAAGTGCTCTGCCTAATTTTGTTTAATGGCTTAGACCACAATGTCTGTTATTATCTGATTCTATATTTAGTCCCTATCAGCTGTCTGCTATATTTTATATTTCATATTATTATTACTCTGTCTAATTTTCTGTTTTTGCTATCTGTGAGAATGTTTTCGGAATGAATTTATGAATTATTTATACGAGTGTATATTATTTATATTTAACCATATACATGTATGTGATATTTTTCGAAAATGTTTTTAAAACGGTTTATGTGAGACCTAGAGCTGCTCTAAAGTGTCTTTTCCTCACTCGATTCTGACCCCTTTGTTTTTCTTATTTTGTTTTAAACTTATTTGTTTTTCAGGTAGGATTGATAGTGGTCATCTGATCTTGCATACTTAGTGAGGTATCTGATTTGACATTGAGTGCCGTTTTGTTCGGTCCTAGTCTGTATGGTTGTTAGTTGCTCCACACCTGGTTATTGTGGGTTATGTCTGTATCTGAATACCTTGTATATTTTGGTTAATAATATTTTCTTATATATTGATTTATATTTATGTTTTATTATTTAGAATCATTATTTGAATTTTAATTTTTTAATAAATGAAAATATTTTATTTATTTTGCTTAATTATAGTTTGGTATTCCGAATTATGGTTGTAAGTTTTGTACTCTGAGGCTTGTACGAGATGGACCAGGCTACCATAAACGGTTCGTCTCGTACGCTGGTCATGGTCTGAAAACGGGTCGTCACAGAGGTAACGTAACCTTTGGTATACCAATGCTCTGTCAAGGCTCTAATTACCAGGGTAAATTGGTAACCGTGTGTCCGACCAAAAAACATAATTTATTGTCTGGTGATAGTAGTCTAAATCTCTTATTCTTTCTATTTCTGTACTGTCTGCCTCTAGTCCCACATCTGATTCTCTGCTATAATTATATTTTGATATTAATTATTACACCAGACTGCATGTTGTTTGCTTTGTATGCGAACTATTTTGAAAATGGTTTTCAACTAATATTATTATGTATATCATGAATATTTATATTATATAAGTATATATCTGTATATGGTATTTTTTGAACGGTTTTCAAAACCGTTTATGTGAGGTCCTAAAGGCGTTCTAGAGTACTATCCCTTATTAAGTATTCTCACCCTCTTTTGTTGCTTAACATTTCAGGATTTTTGGCAGCTAGCAACCGTCCGACTTCTTGATCTTAGTGAGGCACCATCTTACATTTAATAAGTGTCATTTTGTTCAACCTCTTGATATATCCTCAAATTACACTATTAATCAAGTAAGAATTTATACATTTTTGGCCTATGATTGAGTGTTTAATGTCATATTTATACACTTTTTGTGTTTTGTTTAGGTTGGAAATGGTTTGGATGAATTGGGAACGAAAGGGCAACAAAGGAATGAAAAAGAAAAATGTGGGAGGGAAACAAAGGAGCTGACCACGACCATGGTGGCAAGACCACGACTTGGCCCCAGTCAGCCACCACGGCCGTGGTCCAGACCGTGGCCGTGATGAAATGGTGCAAAAATGGGCAGGAAGTTGCCATGCCTGTGCAAATGGGCGTGGCGGCACTCTTGGCGACATAAAAATGGTCAAAAAGTGTGGCGGCAATGGCTCTTTTTGGTGGGAAAAATGCATACACTTGGGGGCAATTTTCACAACATATTTTCTAGGGTTTTATGACATGTAAAAGGGTGTAAATACCCCTTTTAAACACATTTCCACACATTTTCACTCTTGAAAGACCACTTTTATTTTCTTTCTTTCATTTTTTTCAAGAGCACAAGTTAGGGTTTCAAAGAAGGAGAAGGAGAACGAGTTTGAAGAGTGAGAATTTCTCTTGAAGGCTGCCTAGAGAGGCTTTTCTACGTCCATTTTATCTCTTCTATCTTTATATCTTTCTTTGTTATCATGATTTATGTTGGGATTTATTGTCATATTTTATTGAACATAAACATGACAGCTTAATTTTTTGTTAGGAATTAGAGATATGAACCTTGACATCTATTTTCTATGTTTATAAATGGGATTCATGTTCTTCATTGTCATATTTGTAGTTTTTATACTTGTGCTTGAATGATATATGTGTATTATTCTTGGACTTGATTTAATGACATGTATAAATTGAATATGATTATGATTGGGCATCATTAATTGGAGTTTTAACAAGTCTGGTTGAAGGACCAAAAAGAGAAGGCTAGATGAGGTTGACATGCATTAGACTTGTTAAGGTTATGTAGTAGAAATATTCACTCAAACAAGGTATTCGATGAAATTCTTGAAAGACCTTAATGAGTCTAGTTTAGTTAGATGAGCCCAAATGACTCTTATAATAAATGTAGACATAACCTAGATGAAATTGAAAGAGGCTTTAGGCGATAATAGCGAGAGAACAGTCAACTTCCCTTAACCCGTTCATAAATATAGTAAATAAGAATCTTGGTTGAATCTCAAAAGTCTTAACGTTTATCTTATTGTTGTTTCTTAATTTCGTATTTCTCTTTATTCTAAAATGCAAAAATATCAACTCTTTGCATTTTATTTCTTTTAATAATTGATCACATTTAGTCCTGTCGCTGTGGGTTCGACACCTTAGGAATACTCGAAAGGTTTTTATTACTGCATCGATTATCGTGCACTTGCGATAGACGTCACGATTGTCGTGATCAAGTTTTTGGCACCGTTGTCGGGGACGGCGTTGCTAGTTGTGATCTTTTCTTTCCTTTTATTTTTATTTTGCTTAATTGTTTGTTTCCGTTGTATCTTTAGGTGATATATGCATTTGAGGCAACCTTGGAGCTTGGAAAACGTTGAACTCATTCCATTAAATTCAGAGATTGAAAGGTTGTGTAGAGAAATCCAAGCCCATAGAAGAAGAGAAAAAATGGCCGAAAATCCAAGACCTAGGGTGGATCACGAATGTAATAACTTGCATTTTTTCCAATAAATTTCCAGTAATTGTTCGTAAAATTTTGAATTTTAGTTTTGATGTTTGAAGGGTTAATTTTATGTTTAAAATGTTAATTGGATGATTAATGAAGTTTTAGAAGTGGTTTGGTGTTGATAAATTAAGTGGGATTAGTTGAAATTTGAAAAAATGGAAGAAAAGAGGAAAGAAGAGTGAACTACAGGTCATCTACATTTTAGAGCAAACTGCAAGTCGTTTCTCGCGTGCTGTCGTCTGTGGCATGTGGTAGTCGTCTGTGTGTGTGAGTTGGGCAAGATTGAAAATCACACCGTTTTGCTCTCTTTCTTTTAAACCCAGCCCGACCCGTTCACCTGCAACTCTCTCTTCTTCTTCTTTCATTCCTCACTCGTTCAAAAACCCAGAAAACCCGATTCCTGTCAATTCATCTTCAATCCATTCCTTTTCTTTTCTTTTCATCAATCAAGGTAAGAAATTGAGTTTAAATTGATTATGGCTTGCTATATTTTTTTTTTTTTTCGTTTGGTTTGGTTGGAGTAAATGGGTCAGTTGAGACGAATCTGAATTTGGAACCGTTTCCCGACGGATTTAAGCTTGATTTTTGTTAGACTTTGATGAATTGAAGTTGGGGAAATGTGGAAACAAGTTGGAAATGAGGAATTAATGGTTGTTTTTGGTCCGAAAATTCAAGGATGGTTTGAACAGTTTTAGGTTGAATTGGACGAAACCGAGGGTGATTTTGGATTCTAGGGACTGATTTGAGTGGATTAGAGTGATTGAAAGTATTGGCTCCCGATCGATTTGGGATCTAGGGCATTTTAGGATAAGATTTTCTGCCACAAGCACTAAAGTATAATTTTCCCATTTAATCTCAATAAATTGAGGACTGAACTTGATATTATGCATAACAGACAGATTTGTAAATATCGATAATTGGAGTTTTATTTTGTAATCTTAAGGAAATTGAATATTAATGGTATTTTTTAAAAGAATTGAGGATTTAATTTTATTTTAAAATACTTTGAGGATTAATTTATAAATTCTGAAAAGTTTGGAGATTAATTTATAATTTTCGAGGTCTTATGGAGTATAATGTAATTTTACAAAAGCCGGGGACTAAATTATAATTTTACATAGAGTTCGATTTTCAAAGCGAAGGCAAGAGATCTTTAATCAAAATATGATTTTTAGCATCTTTGAGATTTTAAGGTATGCATTTGCATTTTATACATTTTCTATATTGCCACAGTACTAGTACTGCATTTTGATATTTGTTTCGATTTTGTCTGTTTTAGCTTCCTGTTCGTGCCATTGGGACCAGTCGCCGACTAGTGGTGCGTGACTGGCCTTTGTTACTCTCGATTACCAAGTGAGTGAGATGGAAACTTTAGACACTTAGGCTGTGTCTTCTAAAAATCTGGTTATTTGTTAACTCTGAAATAAAAATTCAATATTTTAAGAAATTATTATATTTCAGTTTTCTGAAATATTATATTTGATATGTCTGCTCGTCTGTTATAAATTTTAAATATTATATATATATCTGATATGGGAATCCTAGTTATGTGGTACATAGCATTTGGTATAACCATGCTCTGAGAAGGCCCTAGTTACCTGGGTAATATAGTAGCCGTGTTGTCTAGCCAAACACACATATTATGTTTTCTAGTGGCAGAGCCACATATCTATATATGGTCCCAATATCTAACTTTGATATATACATATATTTTTCTGTTAACAATATTGTTTGATTGTATGTTGTCTGCTTTGTTTGCGAAAGTTTTGAAATG
The DNA here is from genome assembly GCA_948243855.1 of Flueggea neowawraea. NCBI lineage: Eukaryota > Viridiplantae > Streptophyta > Magnoliopsida > Malpighiales > Phyllanthaceae > Flueggea > Flueggea neowawraea. Next base: position 6,397 of record CAODLS012542317.1, read on the forward strand.
TTTTAAAAATATGTGCTATATATATATAGTTTGTATATTAGAATACACGTATATTTTTACGGTATTTTTAAACCATTTTCAAAACAGTCTTTGTGAGGTCTTTATCAGGCAATCTAGAGTGTCATCCCTTACTGAGTATTTCTCACCCCCTTCCCTTAATATATTTCAGGGATACTTTTGGCTTTCAGCTACCGTCTGGTGTACCGACACTCAGTTAGGCATCTCTTCAGTTAGGAAGTGTCCTTTTGGTCGGGCTTTGTGTATATTTTCAATAGAGCTCCATATTGGGTCGCTGTTGGGTTGCATTTTGTATTTTTTTTACTGATTTTCAAATACTTATGTTTTATACTTACTCGATATTATGATTTCATTTTGTTATATCTATATATGTTTATTATATTTTATACGTAAATGATATTTTTATTAAATGTTTTTAAATAATGAATAAGTTGGGTATAAGTTCTGTATGCTGAGGCTTGGGCGAGATGGTCCGGGCTCCCATAGACCGTTTACCTCGTACGCTCGTCATAGTCTGGAAACGGATCGTGACAACGACAATGCGAAAAGAATGGGGTAATTTCCGGGCGATGGTATTGGCAACCAAATGCCGGTACGTGTGAGCTTAAGGAAAATTCAAAGGTCGATAATTGGTGCATCATCATCATGCATTTGGTTGAGTCAAACAGCTCGAAACTATGTATTGAAGAATATTCATTTCAACATGTTGCCTTCCTTTCATGGTTTGTAATCAAATGATACATTCATTTTCTTGTGAGAGTTCTACACAACAATTCAAACCTTCCCTTTACATGGTTTGACAAAGAATGAGCTTCAAATGAGATGCTTTCCTTATAACTTGAAGGACCGGGCCAAGATGTGGTTAATAAATCTTTGAGAGGGATCTATCAGCACTTGGGATGAAGTGTATGAAACATTTATGATGAAATACTATTCGGCCCAAAAGACGATGGAATTGTGCAATAAAATTTGCTCTTTCTCTCAAATGGAAAGCGAACCATTCCATGAAGCGTCAGAGCATTTCAAAATGCTATTAAGTAAATTCCCACACCACCAATTCTCTTTGGCCTTACTTATTCAATTTTTCTATGACGGATTGGCGATGCATGGCTAGACTTTGGTAGATACCGCAGCGGGTGGTTATTTTGGTGACAAGATGGAAAATGAGGTGTATGATATCTATGAGATGCTTGCTACCAACTCTCAACAAAAAGTGGTTCGAGGAAGAAGAGTGGGCATTCATGAGGTAAACACTTCTTCTTCTGCCTTGGTTTCTCAAATTGATGAAGTGTTTAGAAAGCTGAATATGTTGATCAATTAAAGAACCATGGTTAAAGAACAATGCCCTTTTTGTGGAGTGATGGGGCATAATGATGCAAATTGTGGATATGGTCAAGGCATGAGTTTCGGCATGGAAAAAGTGAATTAAATGGGAGGTTTTGAGAAGCCACAACCAAAGAATGATCCTTACTCCAACACATATAATCCGGGATGGTGCAACCATATTAACTTTTCTTTGAAGGACCTAAATGCCAATCAACCAAGGCCGATAGGACTATTGGGTCTCCAACCTCGACCACCCTGCCAACAACCGCAACCTCAATCACCACCCCCATAGAATATCCAAGAGAAGAAACCACCTCTAAAAGACTTGCTAATGCAATATATGAGTAAGACGGATGCAAAGGTCGACCAAATTATCCAAGCTCAACAAGCAACCATCCAAAATTTAGAAAGGCAAGTCGGCCAATTGGCTAAAGTGGTTTCAGATTGTGAAAAGGGGAAACTGCCAAGTACTTCAAAAGTCAATCCAAAGGAGAGATGATGGCCATTTCATTGACAAATGGTAAGGTACTTGAAAAGCCAAGTGTGGGGATGTGTGAAGAGGGGCCCAAAGAGGAAGAGAAACTAAGCAAGGAAAAAGGGAAGAAGCCAATAATGGAAGATCCTAAACATGATAAGGAGGAGAGGGAAACCAAAGTGCAAAGTAAGGGTATCTCATTTCATCCAAAAGATGAGGTAAAGCCCTATGTTCCTCCTGTCTCAATTTCACAACAGTTGAAAGCTCAAAAGGTGGATGACAATTTCCTAAAGTTTTTGAAAATGTTCAAGAAGTTGCAAATGAACATTCCATTTATTAAGGCTATTGCGCATATGCTTCATTATGCTAAATTCCTAAAGGAAATTGTATCCAACAAGAAGAAATTGGAGGAGTATGCCAAGGTTGCTTTAACTGAGGAGTGCAGTGTAGTGATTCAAAACAAATTACCTCCAAAACTCAAAGATCCGGGGAGCTTTACTATTCCATGCACAATGGGAAATGTGGATGTTAAAAATTCACTTTGTCATTTGGAAGCTGATGAGCTTAGCATCGGTGATCTTGTGCCAACAACTATTTGGCTCCAACTTGCTGACCATTCCATCAAATACCCATTGGGGGTTGTGGAAAATGTTTGGGTAAAGGTTGTTAAGTTTTATTTTTCTTCCGACTTTTATGTGCTTGAAATGGATCATGCCTTTGAATCCCCTCTAATTCTTGGTAGACCATTCTTAGCAACTAGGGGAGGGGGGCATTAATTGATGTTGGTAAAGGAAAATTGACATTTAGAGTATGAGATGAAACTTAAAATTTTAATGTCTTTAGTAATTCAAATGTGCTTTCAAATGCTAAATGTGTTGATGATGTTAAAGCCATTAAATCTTGTTGCATGTTGGCCATTAACCCTCCACCACAATCTTCAAATGTTAAGGAAAGCCAAAATGAACCTGCAAAACTGAGAGAACCACCCTTGGAGCCCAATCAAGAAAAGAAACCTACTGCAAAGGGAACAAATGATTTTGAAAAAGGTTTTGAGCGATAAAGAGAAAATCAAGAGAGAATGTGAGGATTTATATTTCCAACCAAAAATCACATTCTTTGGAACCCGAAAATTGCATGGTGTGGCCTATTTGTGATATCAAACATTCATTCATGTGCTGCTATAGACATTTTTCTTAATGATCATAAACCACTCAAAGTTCAGGGTAAAAGGTTGAAATCATACATGGCATCCACCATAAGTACTATTTGGCACCCCAAATAGATCCAATGCATACATTCGAAATAACGCTAAACTACTTTTGGTTTGCAATAATGCTAAACTTTGCTTTTTAATTTTGTTGTTTTGCATTTTATTTTGAGGATGGTGAAGAGGACTAATTACCCATTTACATGCTAATATATGCACATGTTTCCACTAACCTTTCTTGTCTCAATGCCCAAAAGAGAAGTCGTGCATTCAAGGATTGAGCAAATACAAGCAAGATGGCAAATAGAGAAGCATTCTAAACCTTATCTCTTTTACTTTTGTGCTTAATTTCAATTGTTCCTATTGCTTTGTTAAGGTTGAATCAGACTTCCTTTATCAAAAATTGGGGACAATGTTCAAAATAAGTGTGGGGGAGGGGTTTAGTGAATGCTTCGGCTAAATTGTTTATATGTTGTGTTTGTTTGTGTGATTTTGCTTGAAAATGATTAAAATTTTTCAAAAAAAATTCAAAATTTGTGCTTGGATTTTTTTGTAGAATATGTTAAACTTGAGAAGAATAAAATTTGGATCGAATTGGTTTGAAGGAATCTTGTAGTGTTTAAGTGTGCTTTTAACATGATCAATTGAAGAATATATGCTATTTGTTGGTTATTTGAGCATAAATTTGGCATTTTTAGGTTGCAAGATTGAAAGTTCATTTATCAATAACTTTAGTCTAATAGTGGTGGAATAATAAAAGGTTTGCAAACTCTTTGCTAAGATGGTTGTGCTAAATTGATTAAATTTTCAGAATTAGAATTGGCTTGGCTTAAATTAAAGTGTTAAAGTGCTTATTTATTGTGCTTAAATGATTAAATTTCACATTTGAGGGTGAACCTAGACAAGGACACACACATGGGTTCCCACCCTTAAGGTTGAATAGGTTAGTACACCGAGAAATCCTAAATAAGTAGTTTTACACATGGACCCTTAATTTGCTGACTGCGTTGGTAGCACCCAAAAATAAAGTGAAAACAATGGAAGAAAAGAAAAAGAAAAGAAAATTTGAAAGAAAGCACTAATGTTGTGGAATGAATGAATAAGGCCAAGCTTGCTCTAAAACAAATGATAAATGTAATTTTAATCTTAGCAAAGTGGGAGATACACCTTAGAGATGGTAATAAATTACGGGACTTGATAATTGAACTTCGAGATTGCAATTTCTTAATGCCAACATTTTGTTCATTTTGTTGATGAATAGCATGGTTTTCTTATTTTGATCATTTTATTCGGACACTTGTATGATATAAGAATGCTTCAACCATTTTGATTCAAATTTGTATTCTTGCCTTGAGATTGGGATTAGTTTGCTTGGGGACAACCAAACGAGTAAGTGTTGGGAGTTTGACATATCCTAAAATTACACTATTAATCAAGCAAGAATTTAAAAATTTATGGCCTATGATTGAGTGTTTAATGTCATATTTATACATTTTTTGTATTTTGTTTAGGTTGGAAATGATTTAGACGAATTGGGAACGAAATGGCGAAAAAGGAACAGAAAAGCAAAACGCGCAAGTGAAGCAAAGGAGCAGACCACGACTATGGTGGTAAGAGCGCAGCCTGGCCACAGTCAGCCACCATAGCTGTGGTCTAGACCGTGGCCATGATGAAATGGTGCAAAAACGAGCAAAAAGTTGCCACGTCCGTCCAAATAGGCGTGGCGGCGCCCGTGGCTGACTTAAAAATGGTCAAAAAGTGTAGGGGCAATGGCTCTTTTTGGTGGACAAAATGCATACACTTGGGGGTAATTTTGGCAACATATTTTCTAGGGTTTTATGACATGTAAATAGGTATAAATACCCCTCTTAAACACATTTCCACACATCTTTCACTCTTCAAAGACTAGTTTTTTTTTTCTTTCTTTCATTTTTTTCAAGAACACAACTTAGGGTTTCAAAGAAGGAGCAAGAGAACGAGCTTGAAGAGCGAGGATTTCTCTCGAAGGCCACCTAGAGAGGCTTTTCTACATCCGTTTTATCTCTTCTATGTTCATATCTTTTGTTGTTGTCATGATTTATGTTATTATTTATTGTCATATTTTGTTGAACATAAACATGATAGCTTAATCTTTTGTTAGGACTTAAAGATGTAAACCTTGACATCTATTTTCTATATTTATGAATGGGATTCATGTTCTTCATTGCCATCTTTGTAGTTTTTATAATTGTGCTTGAATGATATATGTGTAGTATTCTTGGACTTGATTTAATGAAATGTACGAATTGACTATGATTATGATTGGCCATCATTAATTGTAGTTTTAAATAGTCTAGGTGAAGGATCGAAAGCAGAAGGCTAGACGATGTTGACATGCATTAAACTTGTTAAGGCTGTGTAGTAAAAATATTCACGCCAACAAAGTGTTCGATAAAATTTTCAAAAGAGTTTAACGAGTCTAGTTTAGTTAGATGAGGTTGAAAGGACACTTCTAATAAATGTATACATAGCCTAGATGAACTTAAAAGAGGTTTTAGGTAATAGCAGCGAGAGAACACTCAACATCCCTTAACCTGTTCATAAATATAGTAAATAGAAATCTTGGTCGAATCTCAAAAGTCCTAACGTTTATCTTATTGTTGTTTCTTAATTTCGTATTTCTCTTTATTCTAAAATACAAAAATATCAACTCTGTTCATTGTATTTCTTTTAAGAATTGATCACATTTAGTCCAATCGTTGTGGATTCGACACCTTAGGAACACTCGGAAGGTTTTTATTACTACATCAATTTTCGTGCGCTTGCGATAAATGTGATCAGCTCTATGTATTTTTTGTAGTAGAGCTCCACACCGGGATGCTAGTGGGTTACTAGGTATATTTTGTATTTTTTCACTTAGATTTATTCACACACTTTTTTATACTCATTTTGTTATTATGATGTTATTTTGATATATTTATATCTATTTTCATATATATAAAAATATGTTTTGTATTTCATATGCTTTGTTTAATAAATGTTTAAATGAATGAAATGGGTAGATGTTCTGATTATCTGAACCTTGTGTGAGATGGGCCGAGCCTATGGTTCGGTTCGCCTCGTGCATCAGTCATGGTCCGATCTCGAGTCATGACAATACCTATGGACTCTCCATTTAACAACAAGTGCAACTTTCTAGACATGTCAGTAACTTGACTAGCCAAATTCGATGAAGAAGAGGATACTTCATGCACTCCAACTCTCCTACCCCTCACAGATTTTTGTTGGAAGTTAGTGGCTAGCATCTCATAAATTTCATACATCTCCTCAGTGGTTTTATCACCAAAGTAGCCTCCCATTGCAATGTCCATAAGTGTTTGTTGATGCATTATTAAGCCATCAGAGAATAATTGAGTAAATAGAGCCAATGAGAATTGATGATGAGGGGCCTTGACTCAATAAAATCTTTAATCGCTCCCAAGCTTCATGGAATGGCTCACCCTCCCTTTAAGAGAGAGAGCAAATATTGTTCCTCAACTCTTGCTCTTATTCCTCAACTCCACTGTCTTTTGAGGCAAATAGTACTTCATCATAAACTTTTCATACACATCATCCCAAGTTCCTAAATATCTCTCCAGAAGATTGATCAACCATTTCTTTGCCCTATCATTCAAAGTATAAGGAAAGCATCTCATGTGATGCTCATTCTTGGTCAAATGATGTAGAGGAAAAGTTTGAATGTTAGTGTAGAACTACCTCAAGAAAGTTAATGGATCCTTTGATGGCAATCCATGGAAAGAAAGCAACATGTTGAAATGAATGTTCTTCAACTCATAATTCTAAGTTATCGAACTAAATCTAATGCCAGAAGGTGAAGCTCCAATCACCGATCTTTGAATCTCCCTTAAGCTCATGCGCATTGGCCTTTAGATCTCATTAGCATCAGTGCCATGATAATGCTTAATCTTATTTAGCGACCTAGGATTGTCCGTCATCCTTTCCCTCTGTTGAGTATCCCGATTTGCTCTACACAGTCTTTCAATTTTTGGAATCAAGAGAATGATCTCCTCATTTTCCAAACTTCGAGAATGCCTTAAAAGCGTATAATACCTACCAATCGCAAAGGAAAGACAAACATTAAACAAAAATAAAAAGAAAATTTCACAAATTGTGGCATCGTCTGCGACAACAACGCCAAAAACTTGATCGACTATAACCGCAAGTGCAACTTTGTCGATGTAGCTTTATTCATTTAATAAACTAGTAAAATGGTTAAGAAGTTGCACTTGGTATTATCAAAACAAAGAGACCAATAATATGAAAGTGTTAGGACATCAAGGTTTTCACCCTCATAACTCCTATTTACCATTGACTTAATGTGTTGTCAAGAAAATGTGTGTTAATCTACTACATTTATCTAAATTCTCTTTTAACCAATTTAGATAGTTCCTAATCCATAAATCGTTAAAATGGATGAAAATTCATTTGATTTACCTAAAAAATAAATCACAAAATTTTAATGCGTTAGATTTATTTTTGTTTCTAGTCTGATTGTAGAAACAGGCAGTATTCATTTATTAAACTTTGCATAGAATTTCCCCAGCTCAAGATTCGCCAGTGATGTCCGTAAAATTAATTTAAATCCGATCTCCAAAATAGTTAGTAATCCTTTTTTCCTTTATTTTCACGAAACAAATCCATCTGAACAATATATCAGCGTAGAACTGTATGTAGCACAAGTGTTGATTTAGATATCTTATAATATACATGTCCACACGATTGTATTTAGTTTCTATTAAAAGTAATATAAAGATAAGATGCAATCCCAAGATTAATGCTTCACTCGAGCTATTTTGCCCCTCCGTTAAACAAGCTGATAATTAATATGTGCGCATGCCACATGTTATGTTTCAATTGCGGTAAAGATGGATTTCAATGGAGTAATTATTTAGCAGTAAGGATGCATGCATGTCAAAGGAGTACAGTTTATATAATGTTGCCAGCAAGGTAGGCCACAGAGCTGTAATAATTTAATGTAACTAGATTTAGATTCTAGCCCCACCCATTTGAAAATTGGTAGATCTATTTTACCTTTATTCTTAAAATACAAATACGTTTATTATTTTCAATGAAATATTTGTGGTATTATACTAAAATATTTTTGTTTATTTGTGGCGCACATTAATTATTAGATTTCCCTGATACAATGAACTTATTCATTGAAAAACAAAAGTTTCATTGAAAAACAAAAGTTTCAGTTTCAATGAAACTTGGAAAGGTTGGAATAGGAGAATTTTCGCTCGAAAGAAATCTTTTGTAGGGGATATCATCTTTCAGTGTATTACTTAGATGTGCTTTTTTGTTGATGGTCTAGACATTCATAGATGTCCAAATACTGTGCTTGTATGTAGTAATTTGTAATTCTCTGTATTATTCAGGTTTTTCCCATTTCTCTGTGTGGCAACCTATAGTAATTAGAAAACGATTTGAGTAGTCGGAGTTTTCCTGTATTCTACTGATCCACTGTTTTGTGGGTAAGTCTTTCAATAAAATCACTACTCATCCAAATAAAAAACTAAATTAATTATTAACTTAACTGAGAAATACAATAAGCTTATCAGTGAATAGATGAAGTAGTTAGAAGAGTCATTTTTCTAACTTTGCTTTAGTTAAATCACTCGATATCTATTGAATATTTAACCAGTCCAAAATAAAATGAGAGAATTTTCGGGCGGCGACAAATTTCTACATATATCAAGGTGTAAGGGGCTCTGTTGGACTATTTCTTAAGTTTTAATATTGATTTTGATGACGAACAAAACATTAGAGACGAACAAGACCAATTTGATTAAGAAACTCATAATGGTCATATTGGGTCCAAAATGCATTCTTTGGCATGTATTCTCCATTAATTCTCAACTGGCGGCATCCTAATCTAAGGGCAACTTTGGAAAACAGATATGCTCTCTGCAACTGATCAAAGTGAACATTGTAACACTGTAAAGGGTAACGGTTTCTGCATCACCGTGTTCATCTGCCTATAGTTGATGCACATCCTCAAGCTGCCATTCTTCTTCTTAAAGAACTGCACCAGTGCTGCCCAAGGTGACACGCTCGGTGGATTAAGCCTTTAACCAAAAACTCCCTAAAGTGGTTATTGTTAGTAACCTGCATTATCCAGTAGAGTTGGGAAAGGCTCATCAACAAATGAAGAATTGGGCTCATACTTTAGACTGTGATTGTGAGGAAGATTCTAGTGATGAAATTATTGGGAATTCTGTTACAGAAAAGGGAGCATCTCTGCCAGGTCAGAGAGAGAAAAGGATTTGGAGTAGGCCATTGTGGGTGCGCAATTATGTGATGGCTTAACAGA
>CAODLS012542582.1:0-12187 GCA_948243855.1 Flueggea neowawraea
TTCCAGGTGGCCCATACAAAAGAAAAGCTCTCCATGGTCGTCTCTTGCCTAAAATAGAGCAAGTAAAGGATCCATCAGTTTGATAAAATAGAAAGAATAAACAAACAACATATCAAAACCTCAGGACATTCAGACGGAAAAAGTTATCCTAAAGTAACAAGAGGACATTAGATGCATGAGTGACTACAATCAGTAACCATATTACATTAATATATGGCACGGTCAAACCAAAAAACATGGCACTCACAACACTCCAAAAGAAATTCTTGACACTAAGGCAAACAAAAGTAAATACAACTTCGAACATCTACACAGACATTCATGGCAATCTCAGTATCAAACCAATATGACAAAAACAATTGAAAGTAGATTAAATCAGACCAGTCAGTTCTCAGAAACCAGCATCCATTCTTCAAAGACATCCCAATGTTAATGATACAACCTCTCGAATCAACTAGTCCAATTAAATTAATAAATCCGTACCAACTAACTCTCACCTGAATTCTACCAAAACTCAACACACACAATAAGAAACAAATCAATTAACTACCTGTAAAGAACTGAGGGAATTTAACAGGCAAAATAACAGCCTCTTGAAGAGCCTGTTTTGCACTCTCGAGGCCCGCGACATCATTCCACTTAACATCTGGTTTTTCTCTAACAATAGCAGAATTCAACCCAGCTCTAAGCTTCGCCTGCTCCGGATCATCTCCATCTTCCCCATCCTTAGGCTTGGTCTTAGGCCTCGTTGCCACAGCAGCATCGCCATTAGAATTTGGACCGGGCCCGCCCTCATCAAGAACAGCTCGGATCTCCTCAGCACGTCGGAGATACTCGGTGAATTTCTGCGTGATTGCTTCTCTGATCTTAGGATTCTTCTCGTACTTCAAATGGGTCTTGAAGTACTCAAGAGCATTCATGTACAAAGGGAAGGCCTTTGAGTAATTCCCGGCATTGTCTTCTTGCACGGCCTGTTTCACGTACTCTATTGCTTGCTCTTTGAAATTGCTGTACATTTCTTTTGATGGGTTTTGGCTTCTCTGATTAATCAGCACAAGATTGCATGAGAAAGTTCCGATCTTTACGGTCCAACTGGGTAATTAACACTAAAAAGTTTGGTGCTTTAGGGATTTTGACGAGATGGGTTGAATGAAAGTTTAAATCTTCCGGTGGTGTAGATTATAGTGAAGGCTATGACTTTGGACTACTCGTAATCCGCAGTTTCACGATACGTTTGGTCACTATTTTTATTTTTATTTTATTAAAATTTTAATTTTTAATCTTTTATTTTTTTATCCGTAACTCATGGATACTTTAAGAGTTTCACAGACGCTTATTCAATTTTTTATTAAACATAATTTTATTTTAATCCGTTAAAATAAATCTGACCGTTTGATCAAAACGATCTAATAGTCAAATTTTCATTTAAAAAAAATTAATATATTAGGTGAGGCTAGTGGATCCCGCGCCTGACACATATAGTTCGTTCTCTCATAAGAGGACGAACTACATCACGAGAATACAATAACATCTCCGTAGATTGGGCTACGAACGGGCGATTACAAGTAGTCATTTGATTAGTCTTTAAGGTTAGGTATTTGAAGAAGAGATTGAGAGGAGGAAGAAAGTGTATATGTGAGAAGGAAGGTTCTAAAAGAGCAAGGGGGGAGGGAGGAGATTGGTGGGTGATTTGTGTGATTGCCGAAATAATATGGCCCTTTTTCTTTCCTTTTGGCAATAATATGCCCAAAATTGATCACTTGTTTTTTTTTTTCTTTCCCTTTTGATTAGTCATTTGATTAGTCTTTAAGGTGAGAGGAATGACCACATTCATGTTCCTTCACCTATTATTATATAGATCTTTTTCTTTTTTTCCTTTTCTTTTTTTTTACTTTTTATATTTACAATTTTTTAATAATTATGAAAGAAAATTATTTAAATTTCAGATTTTAAAATCTAGATAAATATTTTAATTGGATTGTGTTTTGATTTATAATCTTGGTACATATGCTCTAATGAAGTATTTTTAATTCAATAAGTTCAACAAAAATTGAACTAATTTTTTATTTTATATATCTTTCATTTATAAAAAAATAAATTTTTGATATTAAGCCGATTTTATCAACGTTTCATTAGTATTTAGACTCAAATTTTACCAAGAAGTGGGGAAAAAAAAGAAGACAATTAATTTTAAAATGCATAAATTGTTATCAACGTTTTTTTAACAAGTGAAGGAGGGACCCAAGTTGGTGGTTTTAAAAAAAAAAGGTCAAACAAGTTTCATCACATTGGAAATTTGGAAGAGCAAGCTACAGTAGCGGGTTCCTCCTCGTCGGCGGCTGTAAGCCAAGAAAAAAAAAGGGAAAGAGAGACAAGAAACAGAGACACCGTCATCAACACAGAGGTGCTACTTCTTATTATAACACACACCAAGTTGAAGGAGAACAAGAATACTATGACTACACTCCAAGCTTACCTGTTTCTGATCAAGAACCAGAACTAGAAGAAGAGGAAGAAGCAGAAGAGGAGGATGAGGAGGTTGCTGAATCGAAATCATAGAACGACATGCCGTCAAAGTTCCTTCTTTACCAACAATCCGTACAGGTAATCTCGGTACCCATCACCAAAGTATATATTTATCCTGCATTTGGTTATCTACATAAATTTCGGCCATGAAAGGAACAGAAATGTGTGATCTTTACGGTTGTTGTTCTACGTTTTTTCATTTGGTTAGCTGAAATTAAATGAGATAGAATTGGAAGACTTGAGCAGTAAAATTATTTTGTGATTGTAGTGGGGCTCTTTAATCAAATTTTTGGCGTGAAATTGTGAATGCAGTCACCTAAAGGAGACATAAGCTACTTGCAGAAGTTCTTTCTAATGTATGTCGGCGGGAGATTGCCTGTTCACCTTCAAGAAGATTTCTGTGGCACTGCTCTTCTCAGGTGAAGTTTTTGTCGAAATCTGTTTTATCCTTGTGTTGTGTTCTTACTCAGTTACACTAACATTTCTATGCCACCGCTCTTCTTAGGTAAAGTTTTCGGGAATTTAGTTTTTTTCCTTGTATGGTGTCTTTATATTTAGTTCGCGTTCGGATGGTAACCGAAAATAGGATCTTTTTTTTGGGTCAATGGAAATAGGATAATTTGGTTGATAAAGAATGCTATTAATGATGGTAATTAGACATGTTCGTGCGATAACTCTTACAGAGTCGATCTGCACTGGGAAGGATAACGAGTTTGTAGAAGAACTAACTCAATCTCTGAATGAACTCAGTGTAGTTATTTTATAGCTCTCGTAGTTCTGCGTTATGATGGTGTGAGGACATTATCCTCTTGGAGCTTATAGATTGTTGCAAGTGAGTTCTTTGATGGAGGCCTTTCTGCTTGACTGAGATTCTGGAATATTTGCCGAGTGAATTTCTGAGTGCTTTCAGAATGAAATTGTCATTCAATGTGGTTCCAACTTGGTAAATGCTAAACACAGTAGCAGAGCTTTTAGACCTCCTCCTTTGGACACACCATTGATTAAGAGTTGTCTTTGTAGTGCTACAGTTTTCTTTTCTCTAAGCCACAAGTCATGCCATTGTTCCTCTTTGAATGCTTGGTGCTGAATCCTCTAAACTTGATCAAATCTGTGTTTCATTTTTAACAGTGCAGAATGGGTCTGCAGTGACTCTAGACGAACTGCTGTAGGAGTGGATTTGGATCTCGAGGCTTTAAATTGGTGCTTGGAGAAAAACATTAATAAAATAGGGGCAGATGTGAATTCCAGAATATCACTTTTTCATGGCAATTTGTTGCAACCTATGGAGGCCAAGCTGGTGAGATTTGAGCACCAGCTTGAGCCTCAAGAGCTCATACATAACATTAAGTTGGACGAGTGCAAGAATAGTCCAGGTATCAATTCCCCAGAATCTTCACCCCATGTGATCTCAGCTGCTTCTGCTGAGGATAAGAGCATCAAGAGAGATTACCAACTTTCTGCAACAGATATCGTGTGTGCTATTAACTACAGTTGTCTCCATAAACGAGCAGAACTTGTTTTGTATTTCTCGCATTTTCTTAATGCATTGTCCAAAAAGAGTGGCATATTTGCAATGGACTTATATGGTGGAACATCATCAGAGTGCAAGCTAAAGCTTCAGAGAAAATTTCCAAATTTTACAGTAATATTCTGAATTGCATTCTCGTGGACAATTGTGAATGAGTTGAAGTGTCACATTTCACAATGCTAATCTTTCTCAAACATCGGTTTATCATAGAAGATTTATGTTTAGAGAGCTTTTTTTTTTACCAAAAAAAATAGAGAGAAGCTATTCTTTGTTCTCGAGTTACTGATTTATTAATCTGAAAAATCAGAGCAACTCTACTGCAAACATACTGTGTTGACCTTTAACAGCCTATGGATGTGTTTTGTAGTCTAATAGAAACATGAAAGACACATAAACGAAGGAATGTCTTTTCATCAATTGAAACAGCAAATGTTTGAAAATTTCAAAGATTGGAAGCCTGTGTTACTTTTACTTTTTTTACTTATGCATGAGTTAACATTTATTTTCCAAGAAAAGTGTGTTCTCTGGTATTTTTCCATATGAGGTTTCATAATTAGTCTACCGACCTGGAAAATTTTCTATTCTGCTCATTATAAAGCTCGATTGTATTTCAGAATCTCTTTTTCTTTGAGGTATATGCTTGGTGAAAAATGGATTGAAGCATGCATGATTTTAATGGACAAGAAACTATGCTATATGGTTCTTGTAAGAAGCTCTATCCATTAACAATGGCACAATATCTTTCCCTTTTCTTTCTGCTCTCCTTCTGGTCAGGTTTTTGCTTCCAGAATTTCAGTTAGTTCTTCAATTGGCACATGTTGCTTTCTTCATTGTCCAACTTTTTGTGTTCACAATATATCATGCAGTACATTTGGGAGCAAGCTGAATTCGACATTGTTGGGCGCAAGACAAGAATTAGTCTCCACTATCATCTCCAGAAGCAGCAGAAAAAAATCCGCCATGCATTTTCGTATAGCTGGAGGCTGTAAGTGGTGTCATTTACCCATACAAAAAACAAAGAAAATATAAGGAAACAGTGTCCGAGAAACTTGACTGATGATTTGAGATTTACATAGGTGGTCACTGCCGGAAATCAAAGACTGCTTAGAAGAGGCTGGTTTTCGATCAATCCACTTTTGGCTGCGGCAAATGCCAGACACAGAAGAAAACAAGACTACAAAAGGATTTGGAGTTGGACAAGACATCAAGTATGAAGAGGTAAAAAGTTTTGAGCAACAAGATTCCTCGAATGCATATATAGTAGCTGTTGCCTAGCTAAACTTGGCATAGTTATCTATCTGTCGTCAATGCTGTTAGTTCTGATTATCATCAGAAGAACTCAAGAATATCACAAGTAGGTTCAATGAAGCTGTTCACTGATTGCTGTATTCTTTTCTTCCTGTTATATGTTTCTTTTTAATGGAGTTAAAGCTGATTTGTTATAGAAGAGGTCGGTTAATTCTCAAACCTCTCAGAATGAACGAGATTAGTCAGATAGATGCAGAATATGAAAACATAGTAACAACTCTTCCTGTTCAATCAAGAACTTTTTTTGTTACAATTTATATTTATAGTTTAGTGAGTTATGATCTTCCAAATGTCGGTAGGAATGCAAAATTTTCTTTTTTGATCGAAATGACGATCTTATGTGGACATTGTAGCCAAATTATTCAAAGAAGAAAATTTCTTTTCAGCAACCTCTTCAGATGAAGTGGTAATCTATTCGACAAGAACTTTTATGCCATAAGAATTTGTGAAAATCATGTTTGCAAGAAAAGTGTATTTGGCAGTAATTGAAAGAAAGAAATACAAAATTTTGTTATTTGCACTACTATTACCTAAGCCACTTAATATTGACCATCTTCTCTCATCTGAACCGTACTTCTCTCTCAAGTTGGTCCAAATTGGCGTCTATAGACCATTAAAACAAACATCCAAAATCGCTTTCTTAACGCTGGGCCAAGGCAACACACAGCTTCCAGGAGTTCACCATAACCCACAAACTCCATTCTATTATTTAATGCGTAACGTTTGTTTCATGCCGACCTTAAAACCAAAACACCCTAGTAATTAAGAAACGAAAGAAAAAAGAAAGGTGTGTGGAATCTTCAGGCAAAGGCAGGGACCAGGAATCCTCCAACAAAGAAAAATTAAATTAAGAAACTTTCTCTTATTTCTTTCTTTCTTTCTTTCTTTTTCTTTTTTTTTTTTGTGTGCGGAGGTGCTTTTCTTTGCTGTTGCTTTCATTCACCCGATATATTAATCATACTGATTCCATTTCTCCTGCTTCTTGATTTCCTCTCCAAACCCAAGAAAGGGGAAACAAATTTGGTATTGATTCCTCTCTGCTATTACCCATAAAAGCGATCCAGATTCCTCTAGGTAATTGTCGTTGTTGTTCATTTCATTGGGAAAAAATCTCATCTTTCTGGGTTTTTATCAAGAAAGATTCAATCTAATTCTGGTGTTGTTTTTTGATTTCTACAGAGACCCAGCAATGGCAGAAGAGCAAAGATGTCAAGGTCCACGTCTCTGCGTCAACAACTGCGGATTCTTCGGAAGCCCGGCTACACAAAACTTGTGTTCTAAATATTACAGAGGTCTCCACCTCAAACAAAACCCTCAAGTCGCCTTCTCCTTGAAGCAGACTCTATCAGCGATGTCATCATCACCTTCTGTTTCTTTCCCATCCGTCGATCTTCCCGGAGTATCCGAGGATCACGCGGCGGCGGTTACCAAGGAGGAGGAGAAAGCAGAGGCGGCGTCGTCGGCGGTGGTTCAGACACCTAACCGGTGCTTGACTTGCAGGAAGAAGGTGGGGTTGATGGGGTTCAAGTGCAGGTGTGGCATGGTGCTTTGCGGGTCCCACAGGTACCCGGAACAACACAATTGCGGGTTCGATTTCAAAGGGTTGGGTCAACAACAGATTGCCAAGGCCAATCCTGTAATTAAGGCAGAGAAGCTTCAAAAGATATGAACTTTCTTTTTTCTTTTTCATTGTTCCTGACTTCTTGTCTGGTTTGGGTTGTGGGTATTGGGTGGAATTTGATGTTATTGGTAGCGCCGCCGTTGGCGGAGGCCGGAGGTGATGAGGTTGGGTTGGGTAGTCGGTAGGGGGAGTGGTACCGGGAAGCTAAATAGTAATGTTAATAATGTAATATCTTTTTATGATAATTTAATCTTTTTTAGGAGTTTTTTTAAAATTAATGTCAACTTGTTTGGTGGTGGGTGCGGTAAGCAGTGATGTGTGAATATAAAATAATGATTAATAATAAATAACTAAATTAGTGGAAGAGATGCTCCAACATTGTATGCACTCGTACTCTTTTATTAGATTTTTTTTGTTAAAATATTTGATATGTAGATTAATTAAGTTAGGATTTTCATGAGATATAAATACTCCATTGAATTATTTAATTGATATCCAGATGAATTAAGCTAGACTTGGTGTAGTTAATCTCTGCATGTTTGTGTAATTTGTGTGGTTAGTCTCTAATATAGGCAACACATGTTTTCAATATATATAATATATACATTTAGCATTTTTCCCCCAAATACTGCTATTCTTTAGTTGTTTACTATTTAAAAATTTGTTATCTGTCATATATTATTCATTAAATTTATACTTTCTAAATAGTGAGTTGTGTCATATTGGGGTTATATATAAGATCATTTTTAATATTCTCTTTAAATCGATATTTTTTTATAATAAGGAATCAATTCTTAAATTTTATCTCCAACTCATTTTTTATAAAGTGTGAGTTTGTCCATTTATTTTTAGAGAGCTTGATTCACTCTTTATTTTAATAGTAATTAATGAAAATATACTTTTATTAGTTGACAAAATAATTAAAAAAGAAAAGAAAAATAAAATAAAAGTAGAGAAAGAACTAATAATTAAATGTTTTATGTGAATTAACAAAATAAAAAGCGGAGTTTAAAGTGTAGTATTGGAACCATTTTGTTTTTAATTTTTATAATTAAATATACTCTTTTTTTTATAAATATTATTCTTTAAAATGTAGTATACTATTAGAGATGCTTTAAGTAAGTCAATTGATTTTTTAATTTATGTGTTGACCCTAATTATATTAGTCTTGAATAGAGGCAAAGCTACATTAGGCTAAGTGGGTATTGAAGCACCTGCTTTCGCCGGAAGAGGGTCATGGGAGCCCCCTCCAACGAGACTTCGCCTCGTTGTATCAATTGAACCCAACATTTGCTGGATTTCAATGTTGCATAGTGGGCATGACATGGATGATGACTTGTTCGGCTTTCCCTCCCTCCATTTTAAGTCATACGTCGTTTCACCTTGTGGTTTAAAAAATAATAATACAATGTGAGGCGGAATGGTGTCGTTTCGGCCCACGCTTAAAAAAATAAAATAAGACTAGTGAGGCAAAATGTCTTTTAAAAAAAAATAAGAAGACTAGGGCAAAACGATGTGATTTTTCCCTGGTCTCTTATTCAAAAACATAACACAAAACAAAAGCAGTATACCATTGCTTTGCTTCTCTCTTCGTCTCGACGCACTCCTTCCAGATTCCACAGCCTCCCTCCATTGACCACACCGCCACTTCGCCTCTTCCGACGACCTTACGCCGTCGTCCCATCAATTGGCGACGCCACCCTAGTAAATTGATTTTCCCTAATTTAAAAAAAAAAGTTTTTATTTCGCTAGGGTTAGATATTGTTGAAAAAATAATTGATGAAATTATGATTTAAAATAGGTAGAATGTCATCTATGATTGTTAAATTTGTAATTGAATGCACTTAAATTTTGTTTGAATGGATTTGAATTATCTAGATTTTTTATTGTTAAGTGAATTGATTTGAATGACTTAGTTTTATTATCATTTTGTTTGTTATCAATGTTATTTATTCGGCTAATAAAATGATGTTGGAATTCTTTAGGATGTCCTGATACATTTTTTGCCGCGAAGATTTTTTAGATAGTGTGAGTCAAATGAGTGTAATTCAGTATTAACAATAAAATCCACTGTTGGAGGTATTTTAGCTATGATCATGGTAAATTAATGTTAAAACCTACAACTATGTTTGGGACGCTTAATGGTTAAGGTTTGGAATCAGGAAGAAGAATTGATTTCAATATTAGTATATTTAGTGGCATTTTAAGCTTATAGTCTACTTTTTATAAGCATCATGCCTTAAATTAGGATTGCTTGCATAAACACAAGAGAAACTATTTGTGTTTATAACATAGATGTCAAAGGCGTGCCTGGGTGCTTGAGCCCTTAGGCGCAACTTTTGTATGAGATGCTTTTTAGGATTCTCTTTTCGGCAACTCTATTATGTGTTAGGGTTTTTATTGGTTCTTTAATTTTAACATCAAACCTTGCTTATACAAAAACCATCAGATCTTTTTTTTATTTATTAAAAAAGACGGTAACTCACAAATTTTATTGATCAATTTTTATTTATAGCGGATGAATACTATTATTACAATTGAAAAAAAAAGGAATATCGTTGTTACAAGGAAATAACAAATAAAACATAAGAAAAAAAAACACATACAGCTAATAAGAAAACAATTAAAGATGAAAACACACGACCATGAGCACCTACGACATCTAGAATGAAGAACTCCATTTTTATCTCTATTCACTATGTCCCTTGGGTCATTTAGTATATGAAAACGATCAGATTTTTCATTGAAAAAGAGGGCCTTTTTTAGTAAACTCCATTTATAGCATTTTTTACTTTTATGATCAAAACTGAGCGTAGTCCAAAGTTTTGTGACCATTTGTAGTATTAACCCGAATTCAGTTGAAAAACAAATTGACATATAATTTGGTTTATGAAGAAAAATTGCAAAGTTTGACGAAAGGGACATTATGTATCCAACTACAACTTCAATTATTTTTTTAATTGATGAAATTGTAAATAAAAATAAAGTTTAATAACCACAATTATAAAAAAAATCAGTGGATTAAGCGGCGGAGACTCATGAGGACAAATTGAAGCAGAAGCGTTGAGAGACCCATGTAGAGCACCTTGTCATTACCATTTTTGTCTAGGCCGAATTTTGCCTAAGTTATAGCAAGAACGTGCTAGAATATTGCGAAACATGCCTAGACCAAGAGGTGTGCCGAAGAAATCTCTAGAATGTGCTGGAGTGATGTAGAAAATTGGCTAAGGCATTGGGCTGCCAAGAAGAGTCTGGAAAATTCCACAACTTGACCAAGCATGACTGCCTTCTAGAAAGTTCCACAAGGTGCTACATTCTCTACACCATTCTCTCAAACTACTAGAAACTTCTCATACTTGTTACACATTGTTTGTAAATAGTGAATTGTATAAAATCTCTAGATCAAATAATTGTAGCCACATATTGAAGAGGTGTAAAGTCTATATAAAAGTCACCCCTCATTTGTAAAGTAAAGCTTGAACAATTGTATAAACATCTCATTTCCGCAACTAAGTGCTCACTACTTACTCTCTATCACACTTAAAATTTTTCATTGCTTAACTCGCTCATCTTGTTTCACTCAAAACAAACTATAAGGTTTACTTAGTTTTATTATGCAATCGAAATAGATTAAGTATCGCGTGACATGGCTAGCGTCAAAGCCTAGGTTTGTGACAACCTGTTCGTAATCTTGCCTATGCTTTTTACACTCACTTTTCTTAGCCGTGAGAAAGCTTGTTTATTGTTGAATTAACCTAAACCAAAAGAGAAGGATACTTTGTTTTTGCACTGAATAAAAGAAAGCTACTACTAGTATAATTTGTGCTTTTAATTTCTTTTCCATAATTAATAAAGAATTATAATCACTTTTATATCATGAATTGGAAATGCAAATCGTGGATTCTTAAGTTGACTAATCATACATTCTTGAATTGTTGTCTACTTTGTCCGGTGAAGGTGTTTTCCTCCACTTAATATTTGAAAAAACAATAGTAAATTACTTTCCTGATTATTCGATCAGAAAGTCTCTCTTGTAACAATCACTCAAAGCCTGACTGCGAAACAATACCAGTTGTCACCTTGTCAAGTTAAGTGGATCCAAATTAACAAGATAATAAAAATTGAATCTTCCAATCATATCATACAAACATATCACTTTCATTTTCATCACGGCAGATTCGATCTTATATATATTCGATCTGGTTTTGGATTCAGTGTTGCCCTCAATATTTTATATTCCCTTCAATCCTATAATAATAGACTCTAATATTCAAGCACTAATCATTAAAATTCCTCCCATTTCCAAAAATCACCCAACAGTAACCCCGCCACTACTCCGCAACAGCTCTTCCTTCAAAACCCAACAACACTTCTAAACCTCTTTGCATTGCCACAAAACACCTACGCTACCCACTTCCCCTTCTAATCTCACCTCTCTCTCTCTCTCTCTCTCTCTCTCTCTCTCTCTCTCTCACTTCTTAGTTATGAAATTCCCATTCATCAACTCAACCCAAGTCCCTTCTTTTTCTCTCACTTCCAATCCCTCTCACTTTCTTGTAGCGAACCAATAGTTTTCCACCGGGAAAGAAGCATGATTTTGTGGCAAAGCTTGTTGCTTCATCACGATTATGTCATAAAAATTGGATCTTTATGGTTTTTCCAATGAGAACCATGAAAGAAATTCATGCCCATATTGCTTTACTCCATGTTTTCTTTATGGGTTTTCGAGATTCTTGGATTTGAAGATTTGCTCGGATATGGTATTTGGTGACTGAAGTACCCATTTGAGTGTTGTTTCCATTGACACAGATGAAAAGGTCAGTACGTCCACTCTTTAGCATTCTTGTGCTGATTGTGATTGCTTTAACTCTCAGTTGCCGGATCCTAATCCGTCGTCGTTTTAACTCAGTTGAACTTGAAAACAATGTAATAGTGCATAAGCCAGTCCCGTATTTTAACTCCACATTGTTGAGATATGCTGCAATTGATTTAGGCGAAGCTCAATCTAAGCAAGAAATAGAACAATTATTAGAAGGAAAATTTGCCAGTCAAGGAAGATATAGAACTTTTGCTACTTGGCGTAGATTCAATACTCATGACACGAGAGCTACTTCTTCTAGAGGCATTAATGTTATACTTAGGTCACCTCAGTTTTACCGGTATTGGTTAGATTTTAGAAGGGTGTTACATGATTGGGCTAGAAA
>CAODLS012543313.1:0-12929 GCA_948243855.1 Flueggea neowawraea
CACGAACCTCTTGACGACATCTGAATCAGTTGATAGACCATTTGGAACGGCACCGAGTTTCTCCTCCACCTTCGGATGATCTACAGGGCTCTGAGAATCATCCTCTGCGTTAGCGTGTAACTTCTGGCCTATGAAACCACAGATCAGGACTCAAAGTCAGCGAACGATGGCATAAAACAAGAGAAATGAATCAAGCTGATAAGTGTAACAAGGGTACCTTGATCTGAAATGAGACAGAGAAGGCACAAGAGAATCAAAGCGGAAGGGACCGTCCACTTCCTCATCGTGATTTCGTGTTTACCAGTAGCTTCGTTCAGTGAAGTGAAGGGGATCTTCAGTTACAGATTGGCTTCTACCTATTTTTGCTCCGTTTTATAGAGGAGTGGTTTTAAGTGACTAGAGTATCTCCAGACCTCTGTTTCTTCGGGCAGAAATTTTGAACTTTTTTTGGATTGGTTTAGTGCTGCCAGCGTGGATAATTGGACGGTGGAAGATTAAGTTCTGCACACGTTGAGATGTTTGATTGGTTTTTGTTTCGTGTCTTGACGTGGAGAAACCGCATGGTTTGGACGGCCCCACAGAACGAAGTCTTCTTGACCGCTGTGATTGACTTAAACTGGCCACGCTGGAGCATCAAGCGACCCCCTGACGTGGTTGGTGCACGTGGCGGATTATTATTGGATGTTCTGGTGTGCTCGACGTGGAGAGAGACCAGGGTTTCTAGATTGATCTATGAGCATGTTTGGATTCGGTAGATCTGTAATCTAATGACTCAAAATTCTCACAATACGCCTGATTAAGGAAACTCTCATCCGTTAATTAGAATGTAGTATTGAGGTGTTTGCTTGAAGTATATTTAGTAAAATAAAATTGTATTTTAAAAAGATAAAAAGAGTAACACATATTTTTAAAAATAATAATTTTTTATTTTTATAGTAAAAAATATATAGAGGGAGCGACACATTTATCCAATTAAAATGCTTATTAACATATCGTGGTCGGAGCTTAACATAATTTTTCACCAAAAAATGTTTAGTGGCATTAACTTTTAAGGGATTTTTTCACAAAATATAAAAAATATTCAGTGGTTTTTACTTTTACATTCAAAAATTTTTATTACCTGTTTTGTTTTATAACCTGACTCTTTTATTTTTGTACGTTTACAAAATAAAAAGTACAAACAATATTAATTTTTTGCAAAATTGAAAATGACCAAGAAATATATAATGTCAGAAAATAAAGTATAAGGAATTCGATACTTGTTTGTGTTCAAAACATATATGCGCCTTGAAAATTTTGAGTACAATGTAAATTCAATTGGAGATTGGACTTAGAGAATGAAACATCTAAGTTTGGTAAAAAAATATAAATTTTTTATTTGGATACTAAAATATTAAGAATAAGAATCCTACAACTGAACGTTACAAGAACTCTTACAATTTTTCCTAATTAACGTACAATATTTCTCCTTGGATATGATATTTTATGATCCAAAATAACTTTAAAAATGTTATTATACATTTTTTTAAGAAAGAAATTATAATAAAATTTTCTTATTACTATACACAATGGCGGATCTAATAATTTCCGGACATGGGATCGGACAATGATTAACTAAAATGAATTTTTTTTGCAACAAAAGT
Source organism: Flueggea neowawraea (assembly GCA_948243855.1). NCBI lineage: Eukaryota > Viridiplantae > Streptophyta > Magnoliopsida > Malpighiales > Phyllanthaceae > Flueggea > Flueggea neowawraea. The sequence continues at coordinate 1,644 of CAODLS012543313.1, forward strand.
ATACCGATATGTATATTGTACGAAAAAATTACATTAAAGACAATTTAAAATATAAAAAATAGTACAAATCAAGTTACACTCCGATTTGTTGTACGTGTTAATTGATTTCTACGACTATTTATGTTTAAAAACGATTCAAGATGGGTTCGTTGTCAATAATAGTTGCAAATATTTTTTTCTCGATGAATACCATTAGACTATCATTTAACCATTCATCTCCTATTAACTGCCTAATCAACAAGCCAGCCAAGTCAATCAAAAAAACTAACAATAAACAAATCATAATTAACTGGAATTAGAAAAAATAAAACAAAGAACATACAGTTGAAAAGAGTAAATTTACCGGCGCGACAGAGATCTTAGAATGTCCGCAGTCATTCCATGCTTCAGATGAACCTAATTTTCACACACGATTTTCAGAATTGTATAGAGATTTACTCATCAAATTAGATATTCCAAAAGTTCATATAAATATAAAACTCTCCAAATATTAGCAAATGATATTCATTGACAGAACTGGTCAAATGGAGTTGTCATTACCAAGTTAGTAAAACCATGAATAATTTTCCATGATTAAACATATTTAGCTGCAAATAATAACAAGGATCTGGTTATTCCTTAATTGGATAAGAAATAAAAGAATGTTAGATATAGTGGAATCTTTAATCTATTAATCATGCAAAAATGGAGGTATTGGTTTCAGTAATTAAGGTTTCAACTTTGAACCAATCCTCTCTTACTCACTAGAAATAAATGATGTACATCTAAATGCCACAACTATTTTGAGGTACAAACCTAGATTTTTTTATCTAAATTGAATTCAATTTCTCAGTGACTAATAGTTAGATTTCATTTTATATTTAAAATTTGAGCATACATGTAACTTATTAAAAAGTACATTCGGCTTATAAAAAAATAAACATATTTGATTAAATCTTTTATTACATAATTTTATTTTTTTTCTTATTTTATGAGATAAAAATTGATTATCAAAATTTAAAAGTGTATATTTATAATAAAAAAATTTAATAACGTGCAATACACTAACACAACATGCTAGTATCAACAAAATGAGTCGGTCACGGAAATATAACACATAAAACTCAACAACGTGGTTGTCCAACCAAATTAAGTTGGGAGATACTTTGTATTATCTCGTTAAATTTATCTATAATCCGTGAATACAAAGAGAGTAAAACTAGACGGACAGCACTTGCAGCCAACCCACTTCCCCTTCTAAATATCACAATTAAGATTGGGCTACCATTTATGAACCGACAGTTAAGGTTCAAAGAACTTGTGAATTGGAACTAAATTGCCCAGAGGCGATTTTGGACGGTTCGGTTCATGTGCAATTCCAGTTTTTGCATATTCAAACCTTTTTTTTGATAATTTTTTTAAAATAATGTTGCAATCAATTTTGGTCTCAATTTAGTTTAGTTCAGTTTCGGTTTATAATTGTAAATATATATATTCTCTATCATATTTTAAATAAAAAAACTAAGAAAAATTGAAGAAATATAAACAATAATTTTATTAAAAATAATTAAAACAAGTATGTAATGCGAGTAATTTATTTTTATAATTGTGAAATATAAACATTAATTTCATTAAAAATAATTAAAATAAGTACGTTATACAAGTAATTAATTTTTACAAATTTAAAAAAAATAAAATAAAAAATGAGCTCGGACTTAATTATATTAAGTTGTCTACGTATCTTCTCGGGATTTAGAGAAATCAAAGCACACATAGTTCTCTTACTTTTACACAATTACACCCCACTTAGCTAGTTATCTTTATTGGAGCCGGAGTCGTCATTGTTGAACCATTATTAACACATTCGTCAAATGATGATGAATGTATAAGTTCTTCTTGACGTTGAAGGTTGGCTATTTCCTAATCATCGAGGCAAACTTGAGCTTCAAATTATTCGAGGGTCAATCTTGATCTTCTTTCATCTAAAATGTTGTCTCCACTACTAAATGTTTGTTCAACGGTTCAGCTGAGACTGGAACTACAATAAGTTGTTTTGCAATAATCGCTAGAGTAGGAAATGTCGCCTTATACCTTTTTCACCACTCTAAAATTTGAAAACTTGGACATGTATCATCATCAAACTCAAAAACTGTGGTTAGATAACTTTTGAGCTCCGAATGTGAGCTCGATAGAGGTTTCTTCCTCCTTTTTTCTAAAAATTTGCGACCCCTTTTGATTGGTCGTTGGGAAGAGGAAGGCGGAATCGTGGATGAAGCTGATTCTTCACTAGTGGAAGCAGCAACATATGCTTCATACAATTCATTGCACAAATGTCTTACCTTAGAAATTATAATCACTAAGTCAATATCTTCATCATTTTTTAATTCTAACAACTCATAGTAGTTAGTCAAACATTTAAATAAACTATCAAATTTACACCTAGGATCAAATACTATAGTAACAAGAAAATTTCAGGAATAAAATTATAATAACACAACCATTTGTTTCTCATTTCAAAAAACAACATAGAGAACTTCTTCAATCTTGATTCCTTCCATTAATGCACCAACCATATTCATTACTTCTATTAAAAATTAATACAGAATTGGTTTATAAACACTACTAAATGTATGAGTAGCATCATTAAAAACTCGTAAAATATCTAAAATTGAACTACAAACATTCCACATTATTGAAAAAAATATTGCATTTTTTAATATGAGTTGATGCAAAAGAACACAATAAATTTATATATTCAAAAAATTGATTAAGTAATTTAAAAGTCAAATTCCAACTAGTAGCAACATCTTTTGAAAAAGGTTTTGTAGTTTTACAATTGGAGGTGCAAAAATGTGCTCATTCTTTTGCAACTCGAGAATACGCCCAAATATGAGAAATAAAATTTCTAATTGGATTTATAAAAACATTAAGTGAACTCAAACCATCTTGAAAATATAATTTTAAAACATGACATACACATCTAATATGAAAAAATATTCCGTCAAAATTTGGTTGACAAATGCTTTTCAATTCACTAATAGAAGCAATATTAGCTAATGCATTATCAAAAGAAATCAAAAAAAAAATTATGAACTAATCTATATCTTTCTAAAATCTGTTGAATTAATCTACAAATATTTTGACCATTATAACTATCATCAAAATATTGATATGCAATAATTCTTTTTTAGTAAAATATCATTTTCATCAACCTAATAACAAGTAATACTCATGTATGAATTAGTTTACCAATGATCACTCCAAATATCACTACAAATAGAAACATGAATGCCATTGGTTTGAAAATATTTTACCAATTCAATTTTTGATTTTTTTATACAACTTTAACAAATTTCTTTTCAAAGTATTTTTAGAAACTTTTTTAAAACTGAGATTAACAAAATTTTGACAAAATCGAGTAAAACCTAATTTTTCACCAAAACTAAAAGATAAAATATCAATAGCTACTATTTCAGTTAATCCAGATCTACAATTAACTTCATTACAATGAAATAATTGAGGAGAGATTGCAGAAGAAGCAAACTCGGTAATTTGAGTTTGATCATGGCTCAATCCAACCTTGAGAGGATGTTTTGTTTGCAAATGTCGGATGCAAGTACCATATCCACCTCCACGTTTGAATTTGTAAACATGATTACAATAATTATAAGATACATCAAAGTCACCATCTCCTTTTGACGTCTTTTTCAAATGAACCTCAAAAATGTCAGAATTTGAAATTTTTTCACCTCCCTCTTATGTGGGAGGCAGTTGAGTTTCACTCTCTTACGTTTATAAATATGCATTCATCTCAATATTTTCAAAACTTCTATCTTCACCAAAATCACTTGCCTTTTTTTTGTTTAAATACAAAAATGTATCAAAAAAATCTAATTTTTAAAAAGGTATGACAATGCAAAAATATAACAATGTTAATAAAAATAATATAATGAAAATTTATTGTACTAAAAGAACTATATTAACAATAATTAATTTTTTGTAATACTAGGAATAAATATAGTCAAAAAGTGAGAGAATTTTGATATTGAATTGAATGAGAGAATTTTGAGAGAGAATAGAATGCAAGATATTGTGTGATAATTTTGAGAGAGAGTGAGGTATTTATAGAAGAGAATCGAAAAAAAAGAATTAAAAAATAACATGACCGTTGGTTAAGGTCCCAAAATTGGACCGTTGCCAAAAATCAAATTTATAGTCTTTTGTGTTTCTTCTCTTCGGCAATAACAACCTCATCATCGTCTTTATATGGCTTATAATCTTCCTAGAATTGGCAAAGAGCATGTGTTTATAACTTGTTTTCTTGATAATTAGTTAAAAATTGAAAGTGATGTCTTAGGTTTTTCAAGTACCTGTTTGTTCGATTTAGAATCGAAATCAGAATCATATTCCGTAGGATAGGGGATGGGAAGAGAACGATGCTTGAGTGCTTTGGAAATCTTTTTGTCAATGGAAGTCGTGTTGAACCAATGGAGGTTCACATTTAGATCATCTTATGTTTTGATAATGAAAAAAATTGGTAAACATGTTAGCCAAATGCAATGCTAAACAAGGCTACCAAAATATGAAGATGTTGGAAGAAAACAAGACTTACTCAACCAACTTTCCAAGTTACTCAATTAACTATAATGTCCTGAAGAAAGAATGATTCAGGTCCACAAAATTGCTTGACCAACTTAAGAGTTACTTGAGTAGACATCAGTGTTACTCAAGTTAGTACAAGCTTCAGAAAGTCACTGGGAGTAGAAGTTACTTGAGCAAAACAAGTTGTTACGCGGGTGTGAGTAGGCTAAACACAAGTTACACGAGCAAGTCAAATTGTTACTCGAGTAAGTGGACACTCCAGAGGATTCATTGATTCAGAAATCACGCGAGTGACACGAGAAGTTACGCTAGAAAGATATGGTTCCAGAATATTGACAAATGTTCTTAGACATGAGTTACTCAAGTTGAAATTTCATTACTCGAGTGGACATATTTCATGGGCTGAGAGATCTTATGCAATCAAGTCAAATATGGAAGAAAATCAAATTGCAACAATCACAAATTGTCGATTACTCGAGTAGAACAAAACGTTACTCAAGTAAGTCAATTGTTGAATTTTAACACTGAAGGTCAAAGCTGGAGTTATTTGACTAGAGCATGGAGCTACTCGAGTAAGAATTGAAAAGGAAAGAAAATCATATCGGATTCACATTCCAACGAATGTCTAAATGAGTCTCAAAGGCTAGAAATCTTTCATGAAGTATAAATACACTTCCAGAACAGAAAAGGGTACAACAACAACACATCTACAACTCATTGCAACCCTAATTCTAACATTATCTATTGTTCTTGATGACACAAGTGTAGTTGTGCTTATTTCATATTTTCTCAACTTGTATCCTCATTCTAAATCTGTTTGGTGAGCGATTTATTATTTCAAACAGAGAGTTTGTGAGGTTGGGATCAAAGGTAGATCCTAGGTTTTGTTTATTCTTGAATCGAAATTAAGAATTGTAAGAGTTCTCACTTAGCTTGAAAGTGAAAATTGTAACTAAAGATTGGAGTTAGTGGAAATCCTAAGTGGAGATACTTAGGTAGTTGATGTAGGCAAGAGTTAGGCCGAACCACTCAAAATTCTGTATGTCCTCTACTGTTTTATGTTTATTTATGCTCAAAGCAAAAAAGGATTCAAAGTCGTGCACTCCATACTATTCAACCCCCTTCTAGTGTGGTATTTGCTCTTTCAATTGGTATCAGAGTTTATGCTCTTATTTGTGACGGTTTAACCACCGAAGAATGAATATCCGTGATGGATTTGAATTTGAATCCCAATTTTTTTTGAAGAGGGCTTAACTACCAACAAGCCACTAAGGTTCAATGGCGCAAACTATGCTCTTTGGAAGAATCGAATACATAAAAGTAAAAACATAGAGTTTTGGAAGGTTATTGTGAAAGGACCAAGGGTTCATAAAGATGAAAGTAGGGCTATCAAGAAAGAGATTGACTATGATGATGAAGATTGGAAGCATGATCAAGTCAATACAAATGCAATGCAATTGATATTGTGTGCTCTCACATTTGAAGAGACTAATCGAGTGTCATTTTGCAAAAGTCCCAAAGAGATGTATGAGAGACTTAAAGTCACACATGAATGTACCACTCAAGTGAAGAAGACCAAGATCAACATGCTTCTTCATGATTATGGGTTATTCTGTATGAAGGAAGGAGAATCGATTGCTGCCATGTTTGATCGATTTACTAAAATTATAAATGGCTTGGCATCTCTTGGTAAACACATAGAGGATAATGAGAAGGTCAAGAAGATCTTAAGATCACTTTCAAGGGAATGAGACTCACAAGTTACTGCAATAATAGAATCCAAGGATCTCAATAAATTGAATTTCAATGTATTGGTTGGTTCTCTAATAAATTATGAGATTATCTTAAAAACTAAAAGAGGACGCCTCAAGCCAAGGGAGAAGAGTGTAGCTCTCAAGGCAAGTGCTTCTTTCAAATAAGAAAGTGACGAGAAAGATGAAGAGAGTGAAGAAAAAGATGAGGACCTGACCCTTTATGCAAAGAATTTTTGAAAATTCAAATCCATGATGCAAAGAAGAAAAAAGGACCAAGAAAGGACTTCCAAAAGATTTCCAATTACAAGAAGAGGAATGATGAAACTTGCTACAAATGTGAAAAACCCGATCATTATGCAAAGGATTGCAAGAACTCATCCTCAAACCCATTCTTTGAGAGGAACAAGACGAAAGAAGTTTTGGTTTCCTCTTGGAGTGATGATGAATCCATTGGCAAGGAGGAAGTGAATTTCACCCTTATGGCAAAGAGCTCATATTCGAGTGATTAGGAATAAAATAAGGTAAACGCTCTTACTTATGATAAATTGATTAATGCTTTTGATGTGTTGAATGAGAACTTTGAAGATGCATTCAAGCTCAATAAAACTTTGAAAAAGAAAAACAAGGTTTTAAAAATTGAAAATGAGACTATATCAAAACGTGTTCATGAGCTTGAAAACACCTCCATTGACCATTCTTCATGTTTACTTGAACAAAAACAATTGCATGATGAAAATGATAGATTGAAAAATGATTTTTCTTATGTTGTTAGCAAGTTTACTAGTGGACAAGAAAAGTTTGAAAAATTACTTTCTTTGCAAATATTTTCTTTATCCACAAATGGTCTTGGTTGTGATCATTTTCAAAGAGAGTCATCCTTGATAACTAAGTTTTCAAGTGATAGTAGTTCTTCAATTTCACCTGGTGTGCCTACTTGTGATAGATGTTTAAAAGTTGGTCATAATGCTTATTTTTGTACTAGTTTAAGAAGGACCATCAAAGTGAAGAATATGTGGATTCCAAAAGAACCATACTTCCTAACTTGGTTCATATGATTAACACACAAGACCCAAAGTAGGTTCAGTACCATTAAAAAGAAACAAAATTGATTTTGTAGGTACAAACCAATAATAGAATTCTTTCAAGCATGTAGTACATTGATAGTGGGTGTTCAAGATACATGAGTGGAGACAAAAGTTTGTTTATGGAACTCACTTTCAAGAATCAAAGTCATGTAACTTTTGGTAACAACAATAAATGTAAGATCATTGGTAGTGGTAAAGTGGGTAAGTAACATTTACCAACCATTGAGAATGTTTTATTGGTTGATGGTTTACAACATAATCTTTTAAGTGTTTTTTAATTGTGCGACATGAATTATGATGTGAAGTTTGAATCATCTCATTGTACTATTTAGAAAGAAAACAAAATTGCATTTATTGGTTTGAGGCATGAAAATATTTTCATTGTGAATTTGCATGACGCATCATCTTTCAATGAAAATTGTTTAATGTCTTAAAATGAAAATTGTTTAATGTCTTAAAATGAAAATACATTTTTGTGGCATAGAAGATTAGGTCATGCACCATTGTCTTTGATTTTAAAACTTGCAAAAAAAATGAGATTGTTAAAGGTTTGCCAAAATTGAGATTTACAAAAGAGCATTTATGTGAACCATGTATTAATAAGGGAAAACATACTAAATCTAAGTTCTTTTAAACCAAAGAAATAAGTTTATACATTTAGAGTTTTAGAACTTGTACATATGGATTTGATTGGACCATCTACACATATTAGTTTGAGTAATAAATTGTTTACTCTTGTGATTGTTAGTGACTTTTCTAAATTTATTTGGGTTAGATTTCTTACTAATAAAAGTGATATATTTAATTAGCTTGCTAAGTGCTGTAGACTAGCACAAAATGAGAAGCACAAATCCATTATTACCATTAGAACCGATCATAGAGGAGAATTCGAATGCAAACTATTTAAGGATTGGTGTGACAAGTATGGAATGGATCATAACTTTTTGGCACCAAGAACACCACAACAAAATAGAGTGGTGAAAAGGAAGAATAAAACTTTGACATAAATGTGTAGAACCATGTTGAGTAAAAATGAACTCTCCAAGTATTTTTTGGTTAAAGCATTGAATACATCTTATTACATCATCAATAGGGTGCATCTAAGACTGAATCAATTGAAGATGCTCTATGAGATATTGAAAGGTAAGAACCTAATATTTCTTGCTAATGGCGATTTAAGTGATGGTGATCGCGGAGATTAAGGCTTATGGGTTGGTCTGTAGGAGGATATATAACATAAATGATATATTACATTAAAATAAAAAAATTGGGTCTTAAAATTAATTAAAACATGTAATTTAATTAATTAATGAAAATATTTAGTAAATAGTAGAATTTTATTTTTTCAGATGATTGAGTTTTAATTTAACCATCAAAATTAAAATTTAAAAAATAATTTGACTAATGTTAAAATAAAAAAAAATCCATTTAAAAAATATATAAAATCTCAAGAACTAAACTACTAAGCAGGAGTTTCAGCCTATACTTATTTTTTTCCCTAGCAAACAGGGAGTCAGGGGCTACCGGTAGTGACATATCATGTTGGGTATGACCATGCAAGCTGATAATCTCCGTCGTGGACATGTCGCTTACTCAGCGGTAATCGAAGTAAACTCACCACGACACTCGCTGGGGCCAGCAGAGGGATACACCCCATAAAATATTCAAAGGCACAACCCTTACGGTGAGAAGAATCGAACCCGGGTTGGCCCTGGAACAACGCTCGCTTGGTTCGCTGGACCTAACCCCATGAGGGTAGCGTATACTTATTTTTGAGTGGCTCCGCCACTACATGCTGATGCATTAGCATGAATTGAGCGGAATTAGACGAATATAAGGTTTGTCAAAGCAATGAGGATTATGCTAAATATCTAATATATATGTACACATATGCTAGAGCTTCTAATTTTATATATATATATATATATATATATATATTATCGTTGAATGCTAATTCTCCCCATTCTTGCCTCAGATCTTGCTGTTTATTCATTACTTCAATGAAATCTCTCAAACTTGCATTTAAAAATATATATATATATATATATAATTTTTTATACAATAATCTCTTCAAATGACTGATTACCACACTAACCGTCCGGTCGTCTATAATCCCATGAGTTGACGACACCTCAGGTTTATAATTTACGATATTCTTCTAATCCAGATTCAGACGACTAGTCGCTTAGATGCTTCTTTTCATAAAACGACGGCGTGGGATAGGAAAAGCATCTTCCGCTAAAACCCTTGCTAACAAGCAGAAAACCTACCTGCAACAACTTCGCAAGCTGAATACAGTAATTGGCGCCGTGTCTCCTGAATTTCTTAGAAATGGTTCGAAGCTTCGTATTCGAGCCTCAGAGCGACGAAGAACCCGAGTTATCACAAGCAGAGGACGAGGAAGAAGAAGTTTCAGAAGATGAAGAAAAGGAAGCTTCAGAAGCAGAAGAAGAAAAAGAAAAAAAACCTTCAAAGAAGAAGCAAACTCAGTCACCATGGGACTTCGCTTCATATTCCGAGTCCGTATCCGAAGAACACGCCCGTCGGAGCACGACTTCCATTGACGAAAAGATCTCCAAAGTACTCAAGCACCATTCCCTTCCCATCCCCAATCCTGCGGAAGATGATTCTGATTCCGATCCCGAATCGAACAAACAGGTACTTGAAAAACCTAACACGTCGCTTTCAAGTTTTAACTAATTATCAAGAAAGCAAGTTATAAACGTCTGTTATTTGCCAACTGCAGGAAGATTATAGGCCAGAGGAGGACGATGACGAGGCTGCTAATGCTGAAGAGAAGAAGTCCTTTTTTGCATCGTCTGAAGGAGCTTCATTTCATGCGAATTCGTTCATGGAGCTAAATTTGTCTCGTCCTTTGCTTCGGGCTTGTGAGGCTTTAGGTTATACCAAACCAACTCCAATTCAGGTTTCGGCTTGACTTCCAATTTGATATTTTCTGCTTACTTGCTTTGACTCCTCTTCAAGATCCTGAATTATTTGAATTGTTTTTAGGCTGCTTGTATACCTCTTGCACTCACTGGCCGTGACATTTGCGGGAGCGCCATTACAGGTTCTGGGAAGGTATGATATCTCCTTGTTATTATTGTACTTGTTTCTTACAGAGTTTACACCTAACAGAGTCTCTCTCTATCAGACGGCTGCTTTCTCGTTGCCTACTTTAGAGAGACTACTTTTCCGTCCCAAACGTATTCCAGCAATTCGGGTCCTTATTTTAACGCCGACGCGAGAATTGGCTGTTCAGTGAGTGTTGAGACTTCCCCTTTGCTCTTATCAATCTATTTTGATTCACTTAATATCCTGCGCAAAAAGCAGGCATGGACCAAGTTACTCTGCTAATCTTGTTTCTTAATGTTATTCCAAATAAATTATAAAGTCTTTATCTTTTTTGTTGATCTTTTCTCACAGGGTTCATAGTATGATAGAGAAAATTGCACAGTTTACGGATATCAGATGTTGTCTGGTTGTTGGTGGGCTTTCAACGAAGGTTGGATTGTTAATTTATTTTGTTCGAATTTCAAATGATTAAATGCTTTGGTTTGTGGTGAAACACCACTAATCTTTTGCAAGATTTGTTTTTCGCAATCCTTTCAAATTCTTCATTCTGTTTCAGACCTTTGGAACATTGATCTTTTGACCCTACACTGACTGTACATGTTTTTATGTCTGACTATATGCATCTTCCATGGTCTAGGTGCAAGAGACTGCCTTGAGATCAATGCCAGATATTGTTGTAGCTACTCCAGGGCGCATGATAGATCATTTACGGAATTCTATGTCAGTTGACTTGGATGATCTAGCAGTTTTAATTCTTGATGAGGCAGACCGTCTTCTGGAGCTAGGATTCA
>CAODLS012543527.1:0-13758 GCA_948243855.1 Flueggea neowawraea
GTGTGAAGGTTGGCTTTGTAAACTTTTTCGAGTCAAACAAGACAGACAACAAGAACAATAGAGAGCACACGGATTTTAGAATGGTTCGGCCAAACTCTTGCATACGTCCACTACCTAAGTATCACCACTTAGGATTTCCACCAACTTCAATCAATTGTTACAACTTTCACTTTCAAACTAAGTGAAAACTTTACAATTCTTGAATCCAGTTCAAAAATAAACCAACCTAAGATCTACTATTGATCCCAAACTCACAATCTCTCTGGAATGAAAAAACTAATCACTCACCAACAAAATTAGAACAGAGATAAAAGTTAATAAAAATATCAAATAAGTTCAAGAACACTTGTATCTCAATAACAGTGAACAAGACCTCAATTAGGGTTACAAGGTATCGGAGATGTGTTATGTATACCATCAACTATTCTAGAAGTGTATTTATACCTCCTAGACTTTTTCTAGCCGTTGTGGTTTGATTCTTGCCCGTTGAAGTGTGAAATCAATCTCGATTTTGTTTCCATTTCAGTGTTCACTCGAGTAACTTTATGGTCCACTCAAGTAACTCCAATGAAAAACATCAATGTTGTATTTCTGGCCTAACTTAATCGAGTAACATTGTTTTTCACTCGAGTGATTGATCTTTTTGTGACTGTTGCACTTGATTTCTTTCCATTTTAGACTTGATTAATTTGTGTTTTTCTTAGATCAAAATCATGTCCACTCGAGTGATATTTTATTCCATTCGAGAAACTTTGCATTTGCTTCACTTCCGTTTTTCTCTATGGCATGCTTATTCGAGTAAGAAGTTGATCCACTCGAGTAACTTGTCTCCCCTGGGTGCTTTATTTATTTTCTGATCCCATTTACTCGAGTAACTTGCATGTCTACTCAAGTAACTTGTCAAACCAGTGACTCTTTGGGCATTGGTCTTGCTCGAGTGATATTATTTCCTACTCGAGTAACTCAACTTTTGCTCGAGCAATTTATGACTTCACTCGAGTAACTTCGGAAACTCACTTTCTTCTAGGCATCACTCTTACTCAAGTGACTTTCTAACTTACTTGAGTGAGTCTGCTCTGTTTCCAACACTTTTGTCTTTTGGCAACCCCATTCAATATGTCTTTGAGCAATATTGTTTTTCAAATTTTGTGCATCATCAAAACATAGGAGGATCTAAATGTGAATCACCATTGGTTCGAAACTTACAATGTTGTTTTCAAAGGCTAAAAACAAACCTGACACTAACTCAAAGTGTTTACAGAACTCATACAAGGATTACAAATGAGTATCAAAGTAGTGGAATTTTGGTGTAAGTGAATGAAATAAGAATACCCACAAACAAGGCTAATTTTGAGCACCAAATGTAGAATTGTTATAGCAAGGAGTTAGGTACTTTCTTCTGTCCTTTAAGCCTCTATTTATAGTTTTTGAGACACTCTTGAAGTTTATTGTACCGTTGGAATATTGTAGAGAACCGTTGGAAATCAATCATGAAACATTTTTTTATGTTGACAGCTTCCACTAGTCGACTAACCAAGTCACCGGTTGACTACCTGCTTCAGATTCACTTCTTTGTTCTTTGTGAGTCAACTCCCTAACTTCACCGGTCAACTACCCAAGTCACATATCCGTTAAATGACCGTTGTACATCACGTGAATGTCATTTCAACTCAATTTGATCAATCATGATCATCATTAGTCGATTACCACCCTTCACTAGTCGACTCATGGTTTATTAGTTGACTCATGGTCTCACCAGTCAACTACCAAGTACTTTTGTAGCTTCTGTTCATCTGCCAGTCGACTTACCAACTTCATTAGTCGACTACTTAATGTCTTGAACAGAAATCATGCATTAGTCGACCTTCAATGAAAAATCCTTCTAAGTTTTGATGATGATTTACAAAACAACTGAAAAGGTAAGCAAGGAGTGTTGATAACCCTCAACGTACGTTGATACGGCAATAAGGAACGTTAATGATCCTCAACACACATTGATATGGCATTAGTTCACACAGGTTCAAAGTCAAAATAGCATCAACGCCTGCTAATGATTCAGGAACGCATCTTGATGGTCACCCTATAGTTCTGGAAATTAATTTAATGGTATTTGGAAACACTAATGACTCAAGAATATGTGGATTTGATTCGTGATTTCTGTATGAAAATCATCTGAGCACGCTAATGATTGCTAAAGCCCGTTGTCGAAGATATACTTGAGATTCATCGAAGCTGTAACCAAGTTCTCATGTTGTGTCACAACCTCGACTCACAATACAGAGAAAAATACATGACATAAAGCATATTCATACGAACACATGCATTCATACGCATTATATTAGCATCATCAAACATTGCATGAAACATATAGATAACAATAAAAAGAGTCTAACAAGATTTCATTTATTTCTATTTGTTGAAAACGTATTAAAATTTCCTAGAAAATTTATAGAAATGTTAAACGGTGCATTGAGGGAAAGATAACTAATAAAGGTAAAGTAGAGGCAAATGAGGGTAAAAGTGTCGTTTAGCAATCTTGTCATCTTTTTTTTTTTCTAGATAAGGACCAATATTTTGTATTTAATAGTTAGAAATTTCAGTACTATAAAGTGGCAAAGCCATAAAATAAGGACCAAATTGAAAATAAGAGCAAAATCTTCGTATTGGACCTTCCAATCATCTTATAACCACGCGACACCTTATACTTAGATTAAAACATGATAAAAACAAACCAAATGCACATAAACCTGAACCATTTCATGATTAACCATAAAAGAGGGCAGAAAGGAAAGGAAAGAGAGGGAAGAAGATAGGAAAGGCTGTTTTGATGAGAAACATTTGATAGGAACACTAGAAATCGCTGAAAACGCGAATAGATCTGTATTTCTTGCATCCTTTGCTTCTAGTCACCAAAGTAAGTGAATTTCTTCCTTCCTATCTGCATATTCATCATATAAGAACGTTTTTATTGTTTGGTTTGCAGATAATTGCATTAAAACATGATTTAAACATCAATTTACATCATTTGCTTGATTGGTATATTTAGAGTTTTGATTTCTATCCGAGATTTCCCTCTTTTGTTCATGTTCTTAGAGACAGATTTTGATGAGGCTTTAAACATGCAAGTTGTTCCAAATTATGTATTCTATGAGATCTGTAGAATCTTGTGGTGTTTTGAAATGTGTAGAAAGAGTTAGAACAGTTGAATTGAGTGTTGTTCTGAGAGTGCCCTGCTTTTTAGTAACACTGTCCAGTTTGGTACCCTATTTTTGGTAGGATAAATAGCGTAATTATTTGGTGATCAAATCATAAAAGTTGTTTATATATGTGTCAAGAATAGTTTTGAAAATTTTGGATGTAATATAACTTGAATAACAAGAGTTAGGTTCAATATAATATAGCCTGCCCACCTGAAGTGATTACGTTGTAAAGCTGTAACTTTGAAACATTGGCCAGACCATTTTACAATAATTAAGAGCTCAAATTTGGTATAAATACAATATTGTATGTCTAGTATATGTTGTTAAATTTTAGGGCAAAATAGTTTTGTTTAGATGTTCAAATATGGAGAATAAATAGACTGTCTAGAATGGTATAAAACAGAAATTTAGTTACGTTAAGTAGGATATTTCTTTAGAAAAATTGGATCAATTTCCTTTCATTTCAAATGATCAAATGCATTCATAATAGATTAGTAATATAACATCATATGCATTGCATATATTTATAAGTTAGAATGAGTATAACTTGAGTATATATTATAGGATCGAGAAACGTTGAGAATAAGCCCGAGCAGGGTAACGGGACATACTATCTATCTTAAAAAGATGAGTGTAAAGTGGAGATTAGATTCAAATGTGTGTTGTATGCCTTGTATTCAAAGATGTGCTCTCAATATGATTACGAGGACATATTGGGTGACTAGCTGAATTTGTGTGATACTTGTTATTTGTTAAGAATATTCATATGGTTTGTTAAGAATGCATATTATTTATATGGAAACTTTATGATTTTACATGGATATTGATTATCAAATATTTCACATAATGATACATTCATACTAGACTAAATAAAGGTGTTGTGATCATCATGCTTTTGTATTCGCAAAATATACACAGTGGGACGTTTGGATCATACTTCATACTGGAGACCTTCGGGTCATATTCATTTTGGATACCTTTAGCTCAAATTCCATATGGTGCCGGCTGGACAGTTACGTAGTGATATACAGGAATCTCAGGGCGCTACATTGCTTGTTCAGTCCCAAAATATAAAATGGAATACAAAGGCATGTGCATATGTTTATATGACTTTGTTAATTAATTATCTATTATATTCTTATATTTGCTTAAGTTTGATCTATGATAATTTATACTAATTGAGTTGCGACTAATATAAAGCTTAAATATTTTTCTAGGTTGTCACTGCTGATAAGTCCTTTTTATTGTTTTGAGCTTGGAGTTTGTTGATAGGAGCATGAGTCACAAGTCAGTCAGTTGGTGCTCTAGACTCTCTCCTCCTCAGCATTTGTATATGTATAGTTAGTTGAGTCTTTTTGACTTGTGGTTATAAAATTTTGAAATTGGGTTGTATATATAAAACTTATATTGATGTATATGTTTATGTTTACATGAGAAAAGTGTGTTATTTTATTGGATTTTTCACAATGGTATATTTTTATATGTGATTATATGAATGCAACTTAGATGAGAAATAAGGTACAAGGGCGTTACATGTTGAAGGAACGCTAATGATTCAAGAACGTCCATTGATGAGTAAAGATGTCATTTTTAAAGACGTTCAACAACGCAAGTTCAAGAACAACAATGCGCGTAGTTGTTGAAATTGTTCAGATAATGACAAATCTGATACGCTCCTTGAGAAAGAACATTTGAATATTCCCTTCGTACGAGGTTATGTCAATTTTAAAGGTGTGATCTTTGATATCGTTAAAGCACGTTGATGTTTCATCAAGGCACTCTGAAGACTTTATAAAGGCACGCTGATGATCTACTAGGAACGTTAATGGAGAATGTTTATCAAAGCAAAAATACTGGAACATTAACAACACACACTACTAGTCTTCAACACATACTGATCATTGAAGACATATCTTAATAACGCTCATTAATAGGTAACAACACACGTTAATTCCTATGACGTCAATTAAAATCAGAATATTGTACATCTCTCACAACGACTATGTCAGAGACTGCAACGGTTATTTCTCAAAAGCTATCTATAAATAGAGTCGTCCAGAATAGAAGAAACAAAAGAGATTTTTCAAGAGTGTGCCCAAGCTTTGCTATTTTGTTTCTTGATTTTCTATCTCATTGAGCTTTACTTATTTCTTATACCAATTGAACTTTGATTTGCATTTCTAGTACATCTCCCACAATGAGTATGTCAGAGACTATAACGACTATTTCTCAAAAGCTATCTATAAATAGAGTCATCCAGAATAGAAGAAACAAGAGAGACTTTTCAAGAGTGTGCCCAAACTTTGCTATTTTGTTTCTTGATTTTCTCTCTCATTGAGCTTTACTTATTTCTTATACCAATTGAACTTTGATTTGCATTTCTGGTACTAGGTTGGTGTGAGATTACTGTCTTTACCTTGGGAATCCACTTATATTCAACCTTTGGTGTTAAAGTTTGAGCATAGTATAGGTTTGGTTATTGAAGCCTTGGAAAAACAAGATTGATTATTAGTGAGCCTTGAAAACTAGTGTTGGTTTACTTATTTTGACCTAAAAACAAGGGTGTAAAGGTCTCTTGTGAGCCTGTAAAAACAAGGATTTGTAAAGGTTTTCCTCCACCGACAAGTGAGGAAGATTTAATGGATCCAAACTCTTTAGTGAGTTAGAAGAGTGGACGTAGGTCAAGGAGAACCAAACCACAATAAATCGAGGACTTCTCTCTTCTATCCCTTCATATTTTTATTGTCTCTAAGTTTATTTATTGTGGTTGCGAATTAGATTTAATTTTTGTTTTGTTTTCAACATATTGTGCAAAGGGTTCTAAAAACCATTCAAATTTCTAATTTAAATCCAATTCACCCCACTCTTGGATTGTCATATTGGGATAATAATTGGTATCAAAGCTTGAGTTCTTATATTTCAAGTTTAATCACCTTGAGTATAAGATCCACCAATGGCATCTTTAGGAGATATGTCCAAATATGAAAGATTATCCATTAATAGAGCTCTTTTTTTTATGGTAACAAATACGTGTACTGGAAGGCTCAGATGATGGTTTTCTTGTAGTATGAAGCGGAGGAAGTTTGGGATGCAGTAGAAACTGGTCCATTTGTGCCAAAGAAAATAGTGGATGAATTTAAAATTCTCAAGCCAAAATCATAATAGACTGAACAAGACAAGAGAATGGTATGCTACAATAACAAAGCAATGAACATTCTGCTTTGTGCATTTAGCATAACTTAATTTAACAAAGTTCAACAGTGTTCCACCACTCATGAGATTTGGAGGACCTTGGAGATAACCTATGAAGGGATTTCTCAAGTAAAGGAGAATAAAGTATCTCTTCTTGTTCACAAGTATGAGTTGTTTAAAATGAAAGAAGGAGAAGGAATACAAGAAATGTTCGATAGATTCAATGATATCTTGAATGGGTTGAAAGCACTCGGGAAAGCCTACTATAATTCATAACTAATGAGAAAGATCCTAAGAGCTCTACCAAAATCTTGGGCGTCAAAGAGAGATGCAACATTAGAAGCTAAAGATCTCAATACATTGAGATTGGAGGAATTGTTGGGTTCACTATCATGCAAGATAGGATTGAATGAGGAAGGAGAACAAGCTCCAAGAAATGAGAAAATAAGAGAAATGGCTTTGAAATCCAAAGTAATTGATGAAATAGAGGATGAAGAAGAAGAAAAATACATCGATGATGAAGAAATGACAATGTATAAAGGAGATTTAAAAGATTTATAAGGAAGAACAAGCCATGGAAAAAGAGCAAAGATCTAGTCTCAAAAGAAGAATAAAAAAGGGACTACATAAGGATTCCAAGAAAGAATTCAAGAAGGACACTTTCATCATTTGTTACAAATGTAACAAATCAGGTCATATAAAGTAAGAATGTTCTCTTGCTAAGAAGTTTTCCAAATTTTCAAAGAAGAAGAAAACACTTTAATCACGGGTGATACATCATATTTTGTGGGTAAGTTCTTGCTTTTATTCTCATACAAGTCCTTGCTTTTATTCTCTCGAATCTCTCTGACATATTCTGAGAATTTGCATTGCATCTCACACTTGTGATTTCGCAATTCAAGATTCCCTTCCCCTCGTATCTACTCGCAACTCCCAACTTTCACTTTGTCCTTTAAACGTATTTTTCTAAATTTCTTTTATATTTACACTCTACCGCTTCCATATATTCTTGTATCTTGTAACAATAAATGTGCATCTTTTAGAATAAATAAGTGAGATTTAACCACGAAAAATAATCAAGCTTTCACTTATTTAAAGCTACTCGATCACAATAGTGCACCTCACAAAAGACAAAAACATGATGGCTTCAGCTTCACCAAAATTGACATTTCTTCTGTTGTTTGTGTTGTTCGGATATTGTAAGTTTGCTTCCTCTATCTTTACTAATACATATTGTAAGTGATGTGATTGCCTCACTGATGTGTTACGGTGACCGCACTAGTGCACAGGCTCAAGTCTGCTGCCGGTGTCAGCTATGGCTCTCGGGAACATGCCGTAGTGGGGAGGGAATGTCTGCACAGTAACGCCCAATAAGAGTATGCTACTACTGGTCGCCCCTGACTCCCCTTTTTTATTGTCAAAAAAAATGACACAGTAAAAGAGGAGAAAAGATTCGAGAGTAGTGAAGTAGTATATTCTTAGAGAAATTGTTTTCATAAAAAAAAAATCTTATGTGCATACTATAAGAGCGAAACGTTTTATATTTATTATCACTTGTTTTTGTCTTGTATGAATTACATATATTACACATAAGCTTTTTGAAAAGAGTATAATATGTTTAAATTTAATGTTTAATTAAATTATTATCATTAATATTTATATGTTATTGTGAACCCATTTTTAAGCACCATATAATGAACGCAGATTTTCAGCCTGCGGTTGAGGCACGTGGAGTTGGACCATATCGACCGGTGTGCTACAACGATACAGATTGTTCCTCTGTTCTTGGTTGTGGACCACCATGTAAGCATTGTACCTGCAAAAATTACCGGATTTGTATTTGTGATCGTGCACTAGGCACAGAAAAGAGCGAAGAACTCAAATTCGAGGAGAAAGCATGATAAAATGTTTTAGAAATTTGTAAACAGTGATTACCTCAAAACTTAACAAAACTTTTTTGGCATGAAGCTAGTGCTTTTGCCATTTTCAAAAGATCCTTTAATTTGCTACACCATCCCATGCATTTCTACTTTAGTTAACAATAAAAGTTAGCCATTAAATTTGATATGACATTATTAGGATCAAGACTTGCCATGGTGTTCAACTGATGTATAGATTGGTTTAATGCTCGAAAAATAATTCTGAATTATGTAATTGTTTTTGTAGAATTTCATAGTGTTACAGCCAATTTAGACATAAGTAGCACAAATTCTATTTACATCTGATGCACAAAAAGAAAAAAAAAGATAAAATCTTCATGAAAATGTTATAATTTAATTAAGTATATTCTAAGAAGTAAAAAGATATCATGTTTGTTAGATTGATTTCATATTGTACTACATTTTATGTCTGTTGTGACCTTTTTGATTCATTAAAAATAAATCCAAAGAGAAAAAATACACCATTTTTTTATTAGCGAACCAAAAAAGACACCATTAAAAATTTTATGCTCAGTCTCTATCTTGCTCATTTCATCTCCATTTGTCACAATTTGCTCTTTTCTCCATTTGTTAAACAGATCTTTAGATTTCGGCTTATCTGCACCTTCTCATACTTGTTTTATAAGATCTCTCCCCTCTCTGATCTCTCTCTCTCTCTAGCGATGTCATTTCAATTTTTAGGAGGTTCAAGAGTTGTTTAATTGCAACATGCTGAATAACCTCGTTTCAATGGGTGTTGAATAACAAAAACAAGGGATTTTGATTTTGAGAAAAAAAACCAAGTAATCTAAAATTGGGTTTTGATTTTGACTAAAAAAGATTAGGAAGAAAGACGAAATTCAGAGAGGAACGGTGAAGATCTGGAAAGTTTGTTACAAGATAGTGGTGATGCAATAATGGTGAACAAGTGGAGATGACGGTTTTTGGGTGTTAGCGGTGGTAAAATGAACTTTTGCTAATAATTAACAAAACTATATTTTGTCCTTTATATCAAAACAGAAATGTTTTCTACCCAAACCCAAATCTTACATAAATTTACTTTTGCTTATAATTTACATGCACTTGCATCGAATTAATAAATAATTCATCATTCCAATCATCTTTCAATTAGACATGTGGTAACTACTAAATGCATGAATATAATAATATAGTATTCAACTAAGAAGTAATCCTAAATATCTAAAGCATATGCTCATTTTTGTGTAAATTCAGAGTGTTATGCCAATTTAGAATGAATAATGCAGATATTATTTATATACAATGCACAAAATGGGAAAAAAATATTCCATACTTGAAGATTAATTGATTTAACCTAGTATAAAACTGTGGTACAATGCAAATATACTCTACCAAGAAAATGGTATTATGTTCTACGGCTTAATTTCACATTGTGCTATATTTGAGGTCTCTCATGACTTTGTTGGATCATGAAAAATAAACCAAAAAAGAAAATAATCTCATTTTGTATACTCTACTAAAATGTCATCGTCTTTAAAATTGTACGTTTAGCCTCTATAATTTTATAAAAATAAGCATTAGTTCCTTAAAATAAGCCGACATAATTTTTGCAGGGAATTAATCCATAATTCCAAATCACAATAACTCCACTATGACCATTTTTGGTCATTGAAACGATAAAACTTTTAAAAACTATCAAAAATATTTTATTAGATATAGAAACAAATGGTTTGAATGCTCGCGCGTAGCGTAGATTTAATTTTGAGTTTGAGTTTTTAAAAATTTAGATTTTTTAATTGATATGGTTCTAAAAAAAATAAATGTGGTGGTTATAATAATGGTAAATCAAACAATTTTTTTTTTCGATTTTATCCACAAGATTATTTATATACTTCATAAGAAAAAAACAAAGGGTGTGTGCTCTTAGAAATATATGATTCTTTTTTGAACATGGCAAAATAGGTGATTATAATGTAGGTAAATCAAAAAACTAATACAATACCAAAACATAAAAAAATCATCCATATGTCAATCAAATAACGGTTTCCACAAAATTCTCTCAAGTAAGGAAATATCATTTCTCAACAACAAAAGCATACAAATAGGTAGGGGTGTAAACAAGTCAAATTACTCGCGAGCATCTCAGAGTTCGGCTTGGTAAAAACTCGTTTACGACTCGGATCGATAATAAATGAGTCAAACTCAAACAAAATTTGAAGCTCGACTTCTTAAACAAGCTGAGCTTGAACACTAGAAAGCTCAGCTTGAAAAGCTCACAAACGAGGCTCGTTTGCTTGTTCGTGAACAAGCTCGATTGTAGGCTCGTGAACAAGCTCAAGTGCAGACTCATGAACAAGCTCGATTAAAGCTCATGAATAGGCTCATTTAAATGTATTCTTATATTATTATATACAAATATACACTAAATAGCTTGACTTTAAGATCATTTATATGATTATGTAGGAATGTACACTAAATATTATGTAATATATTGTTATTGTACTTTTAAATTATTATTATTTAACATGAATATGTATACAACGGTGTACAAAACATGAAATTATTTTATGAAATATTATTTTTGACAATTTTGATTACTAATTTGATTCATTTTTTGGTTCATAAATTATTATTTTCAAATAGTCTAAGTCTCTTTGAGAGCAAAAAAAATATGAAGTGAACCAATTGTCTGACTAGATAAGTTAGAAATGCTAAATTTATGTGTACCGTATAATAATATATAAGGTATATGATATATTTATATTATTTTTAAGCATTGTGCACATTAATTTTTATATTGTACACCTTTTGTATAAATAAATTTAAGGTTGTGTACAACTTTGTACACCTAAATTTCATGATGTGCACTTTTGTACAACTAAATTTCATGTTCTATACATCTAAGTTTCATTTTTTATATACCTTTGTAAACCTAAACTTTAGGTGTACAAAGGGTGTACAACATAAAATTTTGGTGTAGAGAGGTGTATACAATCTGAAATTTATGTGTACAAAAGGTGTACAACATAAAATTGGTCACCGGTGATGAAAGTCTTCGAATTTGCTTTTGAGAAGGACAAGTGGAATTCAATTATTAGTGTTTAATTAGTTAGTGTTTAGTTAGTGTTCTGCTTTATTGGTATTTAATTGGTTTTGGAATTCTTGTCACCTTAAAAATAATTCGTCACCAATGGAAGTCTTCCAATTCAATTTGATAAGGACAATTAGTGTTCAGTGTTTAATTGTTGTTGGAATTTGATTTGGAGAAGGACAATTAGTGATACATTTATATATTTAATTGGTTATTGTTGGCTCGGCAAAAGATCTGAAGATGCCCAACGATTTGGTTTTTTCCTCGAATTATTGGCGTGTCTTCGGTGAGTGCTTAATAATAAGTTTTTCCCATGTTCGTTTATTTTTTAAAAAAACTTTGCAAGCATAGATATATGAATAACATTGATTAATAAACGTTCATGATTGCACGAATATGATAGAAGCTATTATTGAAAACTTACACATTAAGCAAATTAAAGAATTTGAAATATCACAAAAAAATGGTATATTGAAATTATAGTTATCCGTATTTGCATGGTAGAATATTATTCCACCAATAATGGAAGTGGCAATTGACAAAACGTTATCTTGGTAGATAATTAGGTTAGTATATATTAATTATTTTTAAATTAATTTAATGCCGTCAATTTATTTTTCGATGTTTATTGCATTATGTATATTGTAGGAAACGAAAATACAAGCAGTGATGTTTAATGATGTTATCAACAAATTTAATTAGACCTTTTCAAAAGAAAGCACTTACACCATTGCTAATGGTGTTGTAAATGAGGTTTACCCTTCATTTGCGAATGTATAAAAAAATTGAATTATCAGTCACCCGTTTTTTGACAGTAAATAAAAGTGAAGCGAAGATCAAAAGAGACATTTTGCACTATGATTTCGTTTCATTGAATGATTTGAAAAGTAACGAGAAGAATTTCAATTTTGTTGGTAAGATAACTTATGGTTGTCTATTTTTATTTTTCTAAGGTATTCTGTATTATATGATGACTATTATGTTAATTTTGATATTTAGATTGTGAAATTAAGATGCGAGGAGTTGACTTGTGACGCATTGAAATATTTAAATTGTGCCATTTTAATAATTATTTATTTTTTTGACAACTTTATTTTCTCTTATTCATACAAATGTTTTGGATTTAGTGGTTCATATGCAATCAATGATCATTATACCCAAGGAAAAAAATGTTGGGTTTCTTATGCGAATAAACAACATCAAACACAGCGGAAAAACCAATAATATCACACAAGAAACATCCAGGAACACTGCATGTAATCATAATTAATTGAAGTGGCCGAATATATGTACGTTAAAAATCTTTGCCGAATTGTTTTTCTCCAAAAGCAAGGTATTGCCGAATTGGTTTCCCCTCCTCCTTTGTTTGTGTTGAGCCGAATGCAATTGACAATAAGGACTACCAAAAGACGACTCCTATCTACTCTCACACACACAAGATCGTTGATTAGGCTAATGTGTGCTAGCATTTCTTTTAGAATCTCTATTCTAAAACTCACAAAGTAATTTTCTCTCTTTGAAAGTGGCACTCACTAATTCGGCCAACCTATAAAAGAATAGCAAGGAGTGCACATTATTTATAGACATAAGAGGAGACCTAAATAGGTGCATAACAAGGCCGAAATTCATCTCTCCTTGTCCTCCAAGAATTCGGCCTCTTCCTAATCTAGAATGAGTGTGTTGAATTCCTAATCTAGTCACACTAGGGTTTGCCTTTCTTGTCTCACAAGAATAATCACTTCTTAATTAATTTTGCCACATACAAATTAGGATTTTATTTTCCTTGTCACGCAAGAATAAAACTCCTAATTAGTCATTGACTCCTAATTAGTTAGTGAATGCGTTGAATTCATCCTTGTCAAACAAGGAAACAGACTCCTAAAAAATAGGAGAGGTGGTGTGTGCCGAATTTCTTCCTCCTAATTAGGATGAGTGTGCCAAATTTTCTTACTCCTAATTAGGTTAGGTTTTGCTGAAATTATAATGGTTTTATTAATGTTGTTGGGCTTTTAATTATATGATACATTATCATTTAATAAATCACTCATATGGGTTGAATTATATCACACATAATTAAATACCCATAACCATAATAACTAGTGATTTATATTAAAAGTCCATTACATTAATGGACTATGTATTAAATCTTATTTGATAGATAAATCATAAAACCCTGAATTATTATTGATTAATCAAATTAATCATCTTAATAATTAAATTACTACAAAGAGAGAATCTTTGTAATCAATCCAGATCTTTATTATGTGTGATCCTGTAGGTTCATTCAATGTTGGCAATGAGTCTAAAATTAATTTAAATCTCATAAATCATAATTGGTCTCTAGCAAGACATTGTGATTACCCAAATTGAAATGAAT
>CAODLS012543557.1:0-18514 GCA_948243855.1 Flueggea neowawraea
TGTCATATTCTCGTACTTCTAGCCGGAGCAAAGCTAGTTCTGGGACAGTTAAGGGGAACGTGAATTCCTCGTTCCATGCCGGAACCCAATTGTCTTCGATTACCTTTGTTTTCTTCTTGGCAGCATCTGCTGGAACTCCAACAATGTAAATCTGCCATGCCAGTAAGATCACTGGAATGTTTCAGCAGTGTTACAAACATGTTTATCTGACTGGTCAGTTCTAATCCAAGTAACCAACCTTTGTATAGAAGTCAGGTGGTGAGTACGAATCGAAGTATGTGTGACTAAAGTCCAAGCGCCATCCATCGGCTAAATATACTTTCACCTATGAATCCGAAGAAACTAATAAGCACACACTACTGTAAGCAAAAATAAAATTCAGGCTCAAGCTTTTAAGTGCAAGAGATTCATGCCTTCAATGTCTTCTTCACTGGTAAAGATCTTTTAGGATCGAACATCTCGTTTCGTGGACCTCTCTCCGTTAGAAAATCTGGTTTTTTCACATAACCACACCCTGCATTCGCTCTAAACATTCCGTGCATCAACCAGAGTGATTTGCCATATCCCTGAAGCAAAACTCACTTGTAATTAAGACATTAGTTGGTAGAAATGATGTGATCAGCTAGATTGGATTCATTAGATTACATCTGTAGATAAATAAGTCAATCAATCCTTCAGTTGTGCAAGTAAAACAAACACAATCATACTGCTGCAATTTTGAGGCACACCTGCATGTTAAATGCTATCATCTGAACTCCATGCATCCATCCAACAAGGGGTTTGTAATTAGATGAAGTTATTCTTGTCCCTTTCGGGTATACTCTCAGAATATTCCTCTGTGTAAACCTGTCAATGCACTACAGCATATGTTAACATTGTTGATTCGCAATGAAAAACTTGCATTGGATCCATGCATCACCCATAGCTGTTTTTGGTTACCTCACTAAATCAGTTTCATTAGAGGCTGCAGCCTTTTCAAGCTCCTGTTCGCTCAAACTAAGACGTCTAACTTTGTCTGGTGCAACATTAAGGGAATCCTTTAACGTTCCCTTTAGTTTTCCGGCATGGATTGTGATTAGGCGTTTGTATGCAGTCGATCCAGGTTGTCCTGATTTGTTATCACATTCATTCAAGTCATCCTCATCATCATCGCTGTCACTCTGTCATTCACAATGATGTTAAATAACCTTCTTCAGGGAACAAAAAATGCTAAAGACAATGAAAGAATCTTTGGTATTCTCACTCTATAATAAGCAAATTGTTCAACCGTATGATCTTCAGGCAGTGTTGCTTCTTCATCTTCTTCAGATGAGTTCCTTCCACTTGGTGAGATAGCTCCCTTGTGCTTGATACCACTAGACTCCAGGTACTCCTTTGGTGGTTTTGTTGAAATTATAATCCGATGCTTCAGTGATTCAGGTGAAGGTAATTGTAAAAAGCAATGCGACTCAGGATAATACAACATTTCTCCAAATGTATGAGTGACCATCTAATTGCAAAACAGTCTGATTTTAAATGTTGCACAATAGACCAAAATTGCTTTATGCAAAATTTCAAATCCAAATACGAATAGTGAGCTGACCTCTGCAACTTTAGCCTGAAGTTCTGGAGAAAGATGGTCTTCTAGAGTTATGATAACTGGGTACGGAGAACTAACAAAAGCATAGTCTCTTATGGACTTGAGACATTTGATTAGCGACACCGGCGTGGTCAAGGTTCTGCATCAACATTCAACAATTCGACAACAACAATCACATATCAGCATTGCAGACTTCAATTTTCGTCTTTCAAATTATAAAAGATTCGATCTTTGTACCACCCAGTTCTAGTATACATCAGTGAGTAAATGTGAGAATCAGATGATAACTGGTACCTTCCATGGAGAACAAGAATTTCATCCTTGGTAGAACCAGGCCATAAATCAAGTTCAATTACCCTGACCCCTCTTTGCAAAGCCTTAATAATGGGAACCTCACTACAATCACTGCTCAACTGGTTCCCTGTGAGATACGAATTGTGCCCTGTATATATGAAATAATGTGACAATGGAGCAGTCATATCATGGTGTACCTGGAAATTTAACATAATAACTAATTACATGTCAATGACAAAAACTCGTAACGTTGAAAAATTAGGCCACATATTTGGTATTCAAATAAAGATGCGTCATTTTCTCCACATTTTTACCGTACGATCTATTTTTACAATTTATCACAAACAAATACAACCATCAACTTCAAATGATGATTTGAATGCATAGTTCAACTGATTAATCTCTGTGATTATTAAATACAACCATCAACTAACCTGAGACGGAATCGGACCGTTGAGATCATCAGAGAGCAAGAAATGAAAGAAATCATCAAGATTAAGGCCGTGTCTGGCATATTTAGTCAAATGGTGCCTCCGATTAATAACTTCCTCCTCAAGTTTCTCTGAGTCCGCCACCTTCCACCTCACCTCGTTCTGGTGGACGGCGAGAAAGCGGCGGAGCTGGTCGGGCCTCATGTGGGCTCCGCCTTCGGTGAACATTGTGAAGGCTTCTTTGACGTCGTAGGGAGGCTCGGCCTCGGTGATCTTGTATTTGCGGTTGAAAAGAATGAACATTTTGTAGGTGTAACTTCCCATTTCGTCCTTGAAGGGGTCTTCTGATTTTTCCGTCTTCTCTTTCTTGTTGCTATGGCCATGGCTGCCAATTATTGATGATTAATAACGATAATGTGATGATGTCACGGGAAGCTCTTTCTCTGTTTCTGGCTTTTTAATGGGTTTTGTTGGTTCTGGCAAGAGGAGGCTAAGGCTGTAGAGACGCCATGGCAAGGAGAGAAAGAGAATGGAGAGAGAGAGAGAGATTCAGGAAAAGCTATAAAAGATGAGAGTTTGAAGGTGCATCGTTGGTGAACTCCGAAAGTACACGACTTCGACGACCGAAAACTGCTATTCTTCTGTCCTGTTTCATTTTTATAAGGATGTTGTAAGAATTTCTTTCTTTTTTGAAATTAAGATTTGTCTTTTTACTAAAAACTTATCGTTTCTTTATTTTTCTTTTTATACTCGTTGTAAATATATAATTATCCTTCAATTGGGTGTATAATTTTATAATTAAGTAATAATTTTAATATTACACTTAGTAAGAAATTTGTGAGAACTTCTACAAACCTCTATTTGTAAGAAATTATTAGAGAAAATTACGCCTTATATACTTTTTTCTATTTTTATTTTCATTTTTACAACAACCTTTTAAAAAATAATTATTTTAACATAATTTAAATTATATTTCTACAATACAATAATATTTATATCTATTTTTTTAATTTGTCTCTTCTCACTCACCCTCTCTTTTCTTCTCTCTCTATGTGCACCTCACACTCGCTCCTCTAACCCCTCTCTCTTCCACCTTGTTTTTTTCACCACCTAGTTCTCCTCCATCTCCCTCTCCTCGTCCCCTCTCTCTCCTCTTCTGTCTCCCTTTAGATTTCGCTTTCTCTTTTCTCTCGCCCCCTCCTTTGTCTTTTGATCGACCTTTTTCCGATCTTCCTCTGTTTCACAATACTATTTTTCATTTCCCTAATACTACACTATTTATATTCTTTTTTTTTTCTCTTTCTTCCTCCCTCTCTCTTCTCTATATTATCCTTCTACAGCTCACTGTCGCTCTCCTCTATGACTCCGTCACCATCTTCTTCTCCTTCTGCCTCTCTTCTTTCTCTCTCCTCCCTTCTTTCTCTCTTTGCATCTCTAACTTCCCTTTTCTCTCTCTTTTCTCCCTGGTCTACTACTATATACCTCTTTGGTCCTCCCCCTCCTCAGTTTTTTGTCCTCAAAACCCTAGCTGCATCCCCTCCTCTATTCTTCTCCTCTCTCTTATTGGCTCGCTTATCCTTCCTTGGTCCTCCTACCAGATGTTCGATCTCCAAGCCAAATACGACTCCGTCGGCGTATTCGCCCTCTCCTATCTCAATCTCAGTCACGTCACTCCTCTTTCGCTCTTCTTTCTCTCCTCGATCCTTCTTCCAGGCCTTCAATCTCCATGCCAAATGCAACTCCCTCACCGCATGTGTCTCCACCCTCTATTCCCTCCTCTACTTCCTTCTTACATGTAATCCCTGCCTCTTCGTCGCCGACATCGCCTTCGCTGCCTCCAGGGACTTTGTGTTAGTTTTGTGCCCTAGTCCAATCATTGATATACACTGTCATTACACTTATTATTTAATAAAGAGACGTTTCATTTCATATATATGAAATATTATATTGTTTATGACAATAAAACTTCTATGAATGGTTTATTATTCCTTATGTCATCGAGTGTGACTTGATAGTAAAACCATAAGGTAAAAAGAATATATTCTAAAGGTCCATAATCGATTGTTATCATGGAATGATGACAAGCCAATGTTAGTATATTACTAAGAGGATAATCATGTTGACTGATTATGGATATGGGATATCACTTAGAACATAGATATATGTTAGGGAACATGTATTGGACTAGTCCGCTATGAAATTACTTCATGAATCAATATCACAAGTAGCTTTCATACAGTGGTGATGTTTGAGTCCTTTGACTGAAACTCACTATTGACTCCTACATGAGGAATCACATGTTTTGACTTAGTCAAACATTATCAGTAACAGGGTAACAATAAAGACTATGATTGGATATGTCATAAATCTTATAGACGAGTGATGGTGAGAGTGATGGATTTGTTCATCTTATGAAGAGTGATATCTTTAGGCCACTTGATGAGTATGATTAATGGAATGTATGCATACTCAAATGAATTGATAAAAGGGTTTATCAATGTCATTTGTATATCAATCTACTTGGAATCAAGAAACGCATTAAGCAATATAAGGTTGACATATGATCATGCCTTATGTTTAATATAGATATCGGGAGACAAAATGACTAAATATCAAACTGTGAAAGGTTAACTCGGATCACTGACTCCACTTGATTTTGGGTTGCCATAATGTATTCCTAGATACTACTTATGGACTTTGGGCCCAAGTGTTTAGGACGAGGCCCACTGCCAATTTCAAGTGGGCCTATTGGGTTACATACAAAAACGATTTGAATTGGTTCACAAATATTCTCTCTCATGGTAATTAAATTATTAGTACGATTAATTTGATTAATTATTAACAATTTAGGGTTTTATTATTTAGATCATAAATATAATATGAGATATTATCCATTAATGTAATGGACTTTTAATATTAATTACTTCTTATAATGTTTTGGGTATAAATTATATGTGTGACATAATTTGGGCCCATGTAGATTAATTGGTGTGGCCGAATTCTTCTTGAACAAGGAAGGTTTTTGGCCAACCCTAATACACCTATTTAGGCTTTCACATATGCCTATAAATAGGAGCACACCATAGTATTGTTTCTCATGGCAAAGGCAAAGCCAAATTTGTGAGTGTCACAAACAAAGAGAGAAAATTATTTGTGAGAATTAGAATAGTGATTCCAAGTGCCAGTACACATCATCCATCCAAAGGAGTTCGTTAGTGTGGATACCATTGGTCACGTTCGAGCAAAGACAACGTGGTTGAAAGAGTTTCGAGTTTATACTAAAAGCTACATCGACACTCCATTTATTCATTCAATCGAGCTTTGGTTTTAAGGTAAAATCCTAACCGTAATTGTGTATGTTGATGTGCATGGATCCTTGGTGGAATTCTAGGATAATTTTTTTTATTTTCGCTGCATTATCCTTATTGAATGTCATATTTTAGTTACGAATTCCAATACTCTGGGTTTTGCAAACATGGCTTTCACTTTTCATGAAGGCATTTATCCTAGTAGGTTGTCACCGACTTTTAGATGTCGTGAGTGGGGTGGAAAGGTCCATCAAGTGTGATCTTGAGGAGTCCAGGTTGAGAGCGGTGGCAATTTTGGATTTGGTGTTTGTGGCTTTTGTAATTGTGAATTTGCTTGAGAGTTGGTGGATTTGAAGTTAAAGGAAAGGGTATTTGATTATGGGAAAGAGGGTTCATGGGCTGGTGGATTAGGGAATTTGATTTTGTACTCACCATGTACTCACTATGTACTCGTTTTGCATTCAGTCTTAATTTGTAAAAAAATGCCTAAATTTGCTTTTGTACTTAATTTGTACTCCACATGTACTCGGTTATACTATTCAAAAGAGTTTGTACTCATTTTTTCGACTTTGTACTCCACATGTACTCGTGTTATGCTCAAATAACAAAGAAAACATAAAGGTTTTGGTTTTGTACTCTATTTTGTTGGTGGTTTGTTTTTTCCACATGTACTCTATATGTACTCCACATTTACCTTTACTGGTCAAATTTTAGTGCATGTACTCGTATTGTACTCGCTTATATGAGCATTTTTTAGTGAAATGTACTTGTGTTGTACTCTAATTTTATAATCCATAAAAAAATTAAGCTTTCAATTCCTAATATTTATGTTTATTTTCATTGTTTCATCATGTACTCCATTTGTACACTTGTTGTACTCACTTTTTTGTAGAGATTTTGTTAGTGTAACTAATAAGTGTTAAATAACTTGATTCATTTTGGTCTCATTGTACTTGATTTTTAGTCGAGTTGTACTCCATACGTACTCAGACTTTTATTTTGTGTTTGGTCTCTATTTGTTCCCATTTTCGTTGATTGTACTTTGGTTGTACTCAATGTTATTTTGTCAGTCTGTACTCTGGTTGTACTCGCTTCATTGGCTTGAAGAGTGTGGTCAAAGCGTGGTCTTCACGTTGTCAAACTGTTGTATTTTTTAATATTTTATTCCATTTTTTGCATGTTTTTCAAATGTTGTTGTATTTGTAAAAAGGTTTTTGTTTTCTTGCCTATTTTGCACATCACCCACTCCTTTTAGAGATTACTAGCTTTTTATGCACGTGTGTTGCATTTAATATATATTTTTATTAAAATGTTGAATAATAATGTTTAAGATATTATTTATTTTAATTGTGATAAATACAGACTTCATATAAATATTTCATACAATTACAATATACATAAAATAAAATTTTTGATCTACAACAAATTAATCATTTATTTAATAAAAACTTCATGTAAGAAAATCTTAGTGTTTTTTTTTGTTATAATGAATAAAATATTAATATATATATATATATATATATATATATATATATTAAATTTGTCTATATCAACTCTCCTTAAATTAGTAATAAGAAAAATAAAAGTGATTTGTCAATCAACTACGTGATAAAAGTATTTAACACATTTCAAAGAGTAATAATAATATAGATAAAGAGTACAAATTAGTGAACATGTATAACTAAATAGTGATTACTTTATTATCTTTTTAATATTATCTTTTTATTTTTGTATGATTAAAAAATTATATATTATTCTAAAAAATAAGTGTAAATTCATTAGAATTACAATTTTACTTTACTTAATTTAACTACACTAAACTCTACCCAAATTAATGATTACCATCAAACAATGAAGATATAATTGAGTGAACGTTATACTTAATAACTTTCGTGATTCTACCAGTTGTCAAACTCGTATATTTTTTTGAGACATATTAGTGGATCTCTTCTAAAAGCAAATAGAAAATTTTGAGATCTTATAAATTTAAGTATGAAAGAAAATGGTTGTAAGATCATTATACTCATCGAATAATATGAATATAATCAAAACACAAATAAATACTTAAACTCTTGTTATAAAATGATATGTCTAATTTTGTCATAACTGTAAACTAGTTAATAGAATATTCAAAGTTTATTTTACATGGGGGTGAAGTATATATTTTAAAAGATTAGTGTATAACAACAAAGTAATTATGAAACAGATGATATTATCATTAACACATGATGATATCAATAATTTCATTGTCATTAAAATGAAGTACGCAATGCATATCTTCTAAGATAAACGTCAATTGGAAAAACAAATTATTTGGCTAGTAGTTCAAGATGATCAAACTACCAACATGAAAAATAAAGCATTACAAATTGTTTAAGATAATTATCTTTAAATTTTAAGATAATTACAAATTTTTAAATGCTTTTAAAACGAAATTTAATTTTTTTAAGATAATTATAAATTGTTAGAATTTTTTCAAAATATATAAAATTTAGATTTTTTGTTATGATAATTACAAATTATTTTTAAAAATCCATGTATTTATAATTATTAAAAAAACAAATAAAAACATATTTGTTGTTACCTTGAAAAATGAACAACAATAATAACTAAGTTCGAAGAATTCGAATACCTGGGAATCGTGAACGTCGTTTCGAAACCTGAAAACACTAAACACGGTGACGTCGGGATGCTCCCTGGGGGAGTCGCTGACGCTCAAGTTAGTAGAAAATTCGACAAAGTATTGGTATATGTGGAGAGTAGAGCATACCCCAACAAGTGGTTGTTGATGAATATTTATAGTGCAACAACTTGATGAATGTCAATTTCTGTAACATCCCTCATTAGTGATGTTCATAATGTTTCGTCTTTGAAATTAAATATAATTAATGGCCTTAATATCTAGGTCTCATCAATTGGTCTCCACTATTTTCTTCCGACTTTTCGGAGATAAGAGTAAGAAATCTGACACACTCCCTTCCGAATGCAAGTCGAGTTTGTGAATTTTTAGGACAAATGCCTTTTTGAAATTATTTTCTTGATGGGGGAGAGCTTGATATTTTTTCCAAGAATGCAAAGACTCATTACGATGTTTACCAAGTCATCATTGAGTTGACTCACTGGCCACCCCCATCCTTCCAGAATCGGTTGCCTCTAACTTTCCTTCCTATTTTGGTTCCAAATCCATGCACTGATTCTTAGGTTTTTGTGATTTGCTACCCGAATTGTGAATTTCCCTCGAATCAAGGCTTGAATCAAGCCTTTTCAGTCCCTAATTCCTTCCTGCAGCCGCCAATCCCAACTCAAGAATATTTTTCTCCATTCGACCGAACCAATTAAGCCTCTCTAGCAATTTTATTATCTAAGCACGTCCTTTCCTTGCACTGGGCTCTTCTCCTTCGTCGATCTTTCTTCAGTTTGCTTTTCTATTCGGTTTGATTTTTTCCATTTTATTTTTCCCTCTTGCTTCCGCTTTCTTCTTCTCTTTGGCTCTCTCTGTGGTGCTTTTTTTGTTGCTCTTTTCAGGTTATATGGCCAGGCTTTATTCAACGACGACGGGACTTGCCTTAGACGCGGCTGTGTGTGCGGTGAGATGATGTTCTGTGATCCAGCTGTTGTTTGAGGAAGAGAGGACTTCACTGAATTGTTCTTCGATGAGGGAGGATCCTATTGTTCGTGTTTGTTCGTGAGACCCAGTTGAGAACAACAGGCTGACCGTTGCTGCAGTTCATGATTGTTGTTGTTTGTTGTTATGTTTAGGATTGTAGCCGTGTTGCTGTGTTCGGGATTGTAGCTGTGTTGCTGTGTTCGTGGTGGTTCGCTGGTCCCGGAGGTTCGTGGTTGCTGAGACCACTGGTTCCGGTGGTTTGTTAGTCCCGGAGGTTCGTGGTTGTTGAGTCCACTGGTTCTGGTGTTGCTGAGTTCCTAGGTTGCTTAGGCCGCTATGGTTCGTAAAAACGACGTCGCTGTGTAGCTGCTGAAACGGCCCTGCTTTCGTGCCAAACCAAACGACAGCACTGCACCCTCAGATGTCAAGCCGTGTACTGCATTGAACGACTGGTCCAAACTTCCACACTCCCAACGACGACCGTTTCGCCTTCTCTGTCAACGAGAATTTTATTTTATTTTATTTCTTTTTTGGCAACACTTTCTCTTCTTTTTTTTTTTTTTTGCTTTTTTTTTATTTGTTGCTACTGTTGGAATTTGTTTTTTTTTTTTGTAGGTTGTTCTTCTCTGACTCTTCTTGCCTCCGGCCTCAACAAGAATTTTTTTAAGGCCGCTTCTCTTTGAGATGTTCAAAAGACAACGTGCCTTTCGAGATGTTCGAGAGTTTACACATTGTTCGTGGTGCTCGAGAGTTAACATACTTGTTCAAAATGTTTGAGAGTCGATGCGTTGTTCGAGATGTTCTAGAGTTAACACACTTTTTTGAAGTGTTTGAGAGTCAACACACTGTTCGAGATGTTCCAGAGGACTTCTTGTTACTGTTATGAATCAGACTACTTGTTGTTGTTGTTGTTGTGGACCAGACTACTTAGCGTTGTTGTTGTGGACCAGATCTCTTATCGTTACTGTTGTGGACTAGACCACTTGTCGTTGTTGTTACCTATACCACCACGTGGGTGTTCAGTAGTTGCTTCTTGGAGGATTTCATCCCCGCTATCGAGTGGGTGTTCAGGAGCTACACGTTGGAGGACTTCACCCCCGCTACCGAGTGGGCGTTCAGGAGCTGCATCTTGGAGGACTTCACCCCCTCTACCAAGCGGGTGTTTAGTAGCTGCCTCTTGGAGGACTTCACCCTCACTTCCATATGGGTGTCCAGCTCCTCTTCAGCAAAGTTCACCTCCTCTTCAGCGAAGTTCATCCCCTCTTCAGCGGAGTTCGCCTCCTTTTAAGAGGCGTTCAGCTCTTTCTTAGAGGAGTTCACCTCATTCTCAGCGGAGTTCATCTCCTCTTCAGTGGAGTTCACCTCCTCTTCAGCGGAGTTTAACTCCTCATCATGGAGTTCACCATCTCTTCGTGGATTTCATCTTCTCATGAGGTCCAATATTTCCTCATGAAGTTCACCATCTCTTTGTGGAGTTCATCTCCTTGTGAGGTCATCTCATCGTGAGGTTCAACATTTTGACGCCACCTCGCGAAGTTCACCATCTTCTCATGGAGTTCATCTCTTCATGAGGCTCAACATATCGACCCCATCTCGCAGAGTTTTGCATCTCCTTGTGGAGTCCACCACCTCGGGAGGTTCAACATCTCAACCCTGCTCTGTAGATTTCGCCATCTCCTCGTGGAGTTCACCTCCTCGGGAGGTTCATCATCTTGTTGTGGAGTTCGTTAACTCTCGAGTGGAATTCCTCGGGAAGTTCGTCATTTCAACTCCACTTCGTGAAGATCACCATCTTCACCATGTTAATGTCAATCATCCACTCAATATCGTAAAGTTCGTCATCCTTACCATGCTGGTGTTCATAGACTTTCCATTAGGTGATCTTGATGAGGTATGGGCTCCTACTTAAATCGAGTATTTTATTTGCTGCTCTTATTCATATTTTTGTTCATGCTTTTTTCTTTCATGCACAATTTATATACATAGTTGCTCTCCAATCACATGTCTAAATGACTTTTTGGGCAAGTGATTTTCGTGGAGTCTTAATAATAGTAATAGTTGATTTTCTTGCTGAGGACGAAATAGATCAATTGTTGTGTGCGTTAATGACAATATCACTTAGGATTCCACTTGCCACACGTCTTAGCGAGTACATTATCGCGTGTGTTCATGACAATACCACTTGGGGTTTCACTTGCCACATGTCTTAGTGAATAAACAATCGCGTGCGTTTATGACAATACCACTTGGGGTTTCACTTGCCACATGTCTTAGCGAATAAACCATCGCGTGCATTCATGACAATACCACTCGGATTTCACTTGCTGCATGTCTTAGCGAGTACATTGTTGCATGAGTTCATGACAATATCACTTGGGGTTTCACTTGTCATACGTCTTAGCGAATTTTGGTGTTGCTTGCTTTCTAGACGAGACCTTGTGTTAAAGAAGGTTTTCTACTCGCCATTGCTTTGGCTAACATTCAATTTTGATGATAGTGGTTCCTAAGCCTTTATCAAGTTCTAGGCACTAGGTGTTATCACCTACTCTGATTTTTAATTTGAGCTTCTCATTTGGCGTCGTGTGCACTTATCGAATGCGTATACAAAGCACATGCTACTAAAATGCAACCATATGAGAAATGCTAATGCCATGATGCAAATGTTGTGATAAAAATTAGAATTAAGAAAAAATTCATACAAAGATTTATAGTGGTTCGGCCTGATGGCCTACATCCACTGCTTATACAACTTGCTTAAGTATTTTCTTTATCTGACATGCTCAACTTACATTTATTTCTTAAAACTTGCTCGGTTTTTCTTTTCACTTTCGTCTCTTTTTTCTCTGCAGCTTTTACCATCATGGATGAGATGCAATAGCAGGAGTCCTTTTCCCTTAATGGAGGAAACATAGTAAGCGTCAGCCTTTCATTGATCTCTCTGAACTTTTCATACTCCTTGTGGAGTTGGAAATCTCATCAACTGATATGCTGGCAAGATCACTGCCCGCATATCATTTACCAATGACCAACCCAATATTACATTGTAAGTGGCTGAAATATACTTGACCATCATGAAAGTGCCCATCCTCGTCATAGTCCGATCACCTCTCAGCTTGACAGGTAATTGCACTGACCCCATCACCGATACAACCTCTCCACTAAAGTTATAGAGTGGCGTCTTCACTTCCATAAGTCTGTCAGTTGAGGTTCATCTTCTGAAAGCAGTTCTAGTAGATCAAGTTGACTAAACTTCCATTATCCACTAGATTCATTTCTATTGAATACTTTGTGATGACGGTCAATATCACCAAGGGATCATCGTGAGGAAGCATGATGTCTCCTTTATCAGCCTCAGTGAATGTGATGGGCTCTTCCCCATTTCCCGAGTGCACAATGACATTAACTTAATATGATTGGTGAGCATACGCCTTTATTGGAAAGGAAGTGCTCCCTGCCATCATCTCTACTCCTGAGATCGTGTTGATAATCGAGTGTACGCGCGGGTTATCAGTTAGAGGAGCTCTCTTGTGTTGTCCTCCTGTATTCTTTTAAGGTCATTCTCTTCGACCTTTTTGGTTCTCATGATCTTCGTGACCTCAGTCTGAAGTATGTATTGTTGGCTCGAACAAAGAGATCGGCCAAAGTCTTCGGCTGGTATAGGGATAACGACTCCTGAAATTGAACCGATCGTGCCCCTTGCAACATCATAGTCACCGCCACTCCAGGTTGCATATCATGGACCTTGAGGTAGCGTTCCTAAGCCTATCCACAAATTGCCGTAGAATCTTCTTTTCGCTCTGCCTAATGCTTAACAAGTACATGACATCCTTTTTCTTCTTATTGTTGATAATGAAGGCATTGATGAGCTCATTCTTGAGTTGCTCAAAAGAAGATAGCGACGCCTCCCTCAACCCGTTGAATCAGGAGCGTGCATGGTCCTTCAACGTTATCGGGAATGCTCGGCACATGATGCCATCCTCCCATCCATGAAGCATCATGATGGCTTCATAAGTCTGGACGTGTTCGTACGAGTCCTCTTTCCCTGAGAAAGTTGGCAATTAAGGCATATTAAACTTCAGAGAAAGTGACTTTCCCATGACCTCCTTGGTGAGTGAGATCGTCTAGGAACCAACTTCCTTTGCTCTAGAACCTCCTCAATCTTTCTCATGTTCATCTTCTTCCGAACATTCATTGAGGATTAGAGCTCCACTCTGGCCTTTTTCAAAAGATCCATAGGTTCTCCCTTGCAGGTACTCTCCACTACTTCGGGATAGTTCTTCTTTCTGATATCGACCCAAGCCTTATGAACAAGAACATCAAAGCACTATTGGCGAGGTGGAGGATTCAGCTGCTCAGGAACTTGTGTAGGTTGGTGATGACTTTGTTGCAGAGCATCACGCCTTTATGGTACTCCTCAACTTTGAGCACTTTGGGCGCAAGTACGCAACGTATGTGGAAGATGCGCCTGAGGAAGGAATTGTTGAAGCAAGGTCGCTATCTTGCCCAAAGCCTTCTGGTTCTCTTCGCTTTGCTTCCTTAGCAACCTCGTAATCAACTAATGGAGCGATCAGGATGACAGTTCCCGAGGCTCCAACTCTAACTCTCCTTATATCCTCCTCGGTACGTCCAACTTGGTTTGAAGGTGTTTGCACCACGACGAAATGTGTAGATGTTGTCGATGGACTTCTTCTCGAACATCGACGGGCAAGGCTTTTCGTTCAATATCCCCACAGACGACACCAATTGTTGTTGCTTCGAAAAATGAACAACAATAATAACTAAGCTCGAAGAACTCGAATACTCCAGAATCGTGAACGTCGCCTCGAGACCTGAAAACACATAACACCGTGAGGTCGAGATGCTCCCTAGGGGAGTCTTCGATACTCAAGTCAATAGAGAATTCAACAGAGTATTGATATGTGTGGAGAGTAGAGTATACCCTAACGAGTGGTTGCTAACGAATATTTATAGTGCAACTGACTTGATGAATGTCAATTTCTGAAACATCCCGCATTGATGATATTCATAATATTTGGTCTTTAAAATTAAATATAATTAATGACTTTAGTATCTAGGTCTCATCAATATTTATAATTATAAAAAATAAATAAATATATAATAGTAAAAATAAATTTTTCTTACATATGTTTATTTATATATGTTATGATTGATTTAAAAAAATAGAGATTATTTACCAATAACTAACAAATTAAAATATTAATGTTTCACAAAACAAACAACAGATATATAAATATATATAACTGCAACACGTCATCATGCTTTTATGCAAGTCAAACAACAACAGTTTTCATCGGAGCGGAGCCTGAACTCTCCGAACCGCGTACCGGAAAACAGAGATATGTCCCCCAAAACACGACTCATCTCTTTCGCTCTTCTATGGATCCTGATTTTATTTGTAACTCTAGCTTTTATTCAGGTACTAAAAATTATCTTCCTGTTAATTCCTCTTTCAATTTCCAATCACCAATAAGCACATAACAATGCTCCTTTTTTTCCCTTAATTTTGTGTGATTTCAGAACCGATTAAGTGACGCCGGCAGGGATCTTACGAGCGGACTGGGTGAGGTAAAGATGCGACATTTATTACTGTGACGTGGTTAACGAAGGTTGATGTGATTTGGGTTATGGTTTTGTGTTGAATAGGAAAGCGGCTCAGAGGAGGATTCGGAAGAAGTGACCCATAAAGTTTATTTTGACATTGAGATTAATGGAAAACCAGTGGGTATGTCTTATTTCTTGTTTTCCATTCAATTCGTGTATCTTTTTGTTGAAATTATCAAATTTAGCTGAATGCATAGATGTGCAGAGTCGTTGGCCTTTAATTTATGTCTTCTTGTCATTGGTTCAGTTTATGAAGTTGAGTAACAAGAGTATTTGTATGAGATATGTTGATCTTGAAATTTCTTGTTTTGGGGTGGATAACTGTGTAGCATTGAAGGTCATTAGCCTCCGAAACAACCTTACAAATTATTTATCCACATGCTATATGATCTGAACTTTATTGCTAGACCGATTATCGTTACTTGTATTTGGTAAAAAATAGCAAGTGTTGTCCATTTCATTTGTAAGTCTTTCGTATTTTTGGTTGACAAGTTGGAGTACAATTTATTCTTCATTTGTTTGAACTTCATGTGCAAAGATTATTATTGAAAACATAGGCGGATCTTTCATCAAGCAAAATGTGTACCAAAGGTTGTAACTAGAGTCAACTTTGTTATACTTTATGATTATATCTACATTTCTTCCATCCTATTGGTTTATATTTCTTCTTTACCTGCATTTGTGTGCATTCTTTCATTAAAATTGTATTACATTCATTTGTTCTTTTAACTCTCAGGTCGCATACTCATGGGCCTGTTTGGGAACACAGTCCCCAAGACTGCAGGTATGGAGTTTTTGTGGAATAGAACATTTGACAGTCATTGGATTTCTTACTACGAAAAAATATATATTCAAGATTTTGCTTTTCTTTTTCTGTTATGCAGAAAATTTTCGAGCACTTTGCACTGGTAGCCAAGTAACTTTTGCCCCCTTCTGTTATGCTTATTTTCATTATAACAATGTGGCTTCAGAATCTCTGTCTCAGTTATTTTTATATTGTTTATCGGTATATGGTAAATGTTGTCATTACAGGAGAGAAAGGCATGGGGAAGAATGGGAAGTCTCTCCACTACAAAGGCAGTGCATTCCATAGGATTATTCCCAGCTTTATGATCCAGGGTGGTGACTTTACCCTCGGTGATGGGAGAGGTGGAGAATCGATATATGGTGAGAGGTTTGCTGATGAGAACTTCAAGCTGAAGCACACTGGTCCAGGCATGTTTGCAATTCTCTCCTCAATACTATAAACAACGATGCAGAAGCTTGTTTTATAGTAAATTAAAGAACTGAAAGCCTCATTGTGCATGATAAAATTACAAATAGTAATAACTTGTTTTATGTAAATGTAAACAGGAGTATTATCAATGGCAAATGGAGGGCCAGATACCAATGGATCACATTTCTTCATCACAACAGTAACTACAAGCTGGTAAGACTGTTTTCCTTTTTCTGTTATTTTCTTTATCCAGCATAGTTTTACTGCTGAAGGTCTTCAGTGTTCCCTCCTGCTTTTGGTCGCATGCCGACTAGATTGTTTCGTTAATTACCCAGGAATAAGCTTTTCGGGAAATGCATGAGTTTACTCCAAAGAATGACCCATGAGACCTTAGCTTTCACAGATTAGAAGCCTTTGCAGGTTTTCATAGCTCACATGCAATTGCTAATCTTTTTTGAAAGGTTGGACGGTTACCATGTCGTGTTCGGAAAGGTGCTTTCAGGCATGGATGTTGTTCACAAGATTGAGGCCGAAGGAAGGCAGAGTGGTGTGCCCAAGAATAGAGTTGTCATTCTAGATAGTGGTGAAATGCCTTTGTGATTACCCCTCGTATTATGGAATGTTGCTCCATATCTGACTGATGTTAACTTTTTGCATAGAAATATAGATCATCAGTTTTTGTTCCTATATGAAATTTTAATTAATTAATTAATGTTCTTGCAAGTCCTAGAAAATTTGACCTTTTTTTACTTCCAACAATTCTCTCACTCCCGAGGACATCGTTGTTCACAGGCAAGTCGAAATCTTCCTAAAGTAACCAGCTGCTTGTCTAAGGATCGACTTTTATAGGAGCTTAATGTGAAAAAAAGGGTGTTTGTTCATG
Organism: Flueggea neowawraea; assembly: GCA_948243855.1. NCBI lineage: Eukaryota > Viridiplantae > Streptophyta > Magnoliopsida > Malpighiales > Phyllanthaceae > Flueggea > Flueggea neowawraea. The sequence goes on from CAODLS012543557.1 coordinate 16,941, forward strand.
GTAGATTAAATAAAATTAGGCTGCAGATTTGTTTATAGTAATCAACACCAATTGAAAATTACTGACATTAGTGCTAACTGCACATATTTCTGAGAATTCTAGATTGATAACCTGAAAGACATTTCCGCCACCATAAAAAAAAGGGAAGAAAACATCTTTACTTAGATAACCAGATTCTTAAATTAAGTATTTGCAAGAACATGATGCAGAAAATCTGAGAGCAACTAGAAGCAATAACTCGGAACAAAACTTCCTGACTGAAGGCAATTATCATGTGGCTTCCAAGTTCTTTTCCCCGGGATGGGCTAGGAATAGCTATAGTCCTTTTGTGTTATTTTTTTAAGTGTTTTTAACAGATAAAATGTTATTATACACTTTAAATTTCATCAAATCGTTTAAATTCAATTAATTGAATAAAAATTTTTAATGTGTTAGACAAATTTTTATCTATTAGATTAAATTTAAAACATATAAATAATATTTTCACCATTAAAAATATCTAAAACAGATAAGCACAAAAACACCATAGTCCATCCCCTTCTCCCCTTCCAGTTTCACCCCTTCCAACTTCCAAGTAGCACTTCTCATTGTTCCAGTAAAAAACTACAAAGACAATAGCGTTAATAGTCGTCTCAGAAGTCCCCGCATACTGAATCTGGTAAGAACAGAACTTACAAATTCAGCTTCAGCGTCATACCAGAATATCCTAAACTTTCATCACTCTTGATAGTGGCTCATAATTCACCTGCATGGGTAAGCATTCTTCAATCTTCATATTAATAATCCAAGAAAACACACAAATATTAGACCGTCACTGATTCTGAGAGTGGATAAATTTTGGTGCAAAAATTGGATGGATATCACTATTTCTTCTAAAACACCACCCTTCATTTTGGCGCCCCAAATCAGGCGAACCCATAAATTGACTCCAAAAACCACATGAATACACAGACAAATCAATTTAATTAAGAAACGAAAAAGACATAAAAAGGTCACGCCTTTCCACCACCATCATCGTCCTTGTTTCGCTCATGATACATGGTAAAGAAATTGGAAGAGAGGTCATAGTAAAGAGAGACGACCTTGGAGATTTTATCATTAATTTCTTGAATCAAAGCAACGTTTTGACCATGTTATGGGCAATCTTGGACTGGTGATTCTCGTTCACTTGCTGAATCAACGCTCTGTTTCGGTCCAACACAGACTGAACCTCCCGGAAGTTGTGTCGCCGAATTCAGCCCAAACCTGAGCATCCCCTTCGTGGAGCCCGTTATCGGAGGTGGGTTTCTGGTGGTGGTCGGTGGGATTGGTAGTTTCTTCCATTGTTGATTCAGCGGCGAAGAGAGAATGGAGAGTGGTCATTCGGTACTGAATGCTTTTTGATTGGATATCGGCTCGGGTCAAGTATTATGTGTTATGTGTTGATGAAAAGAGTATTTTTCGGTTGAGTGTGTCCATAATTCCTGACGCGAGGCAGGGACGAATTTGAATAGCAACAGAACGGTCAATGATGATTTCAACCAAAAAAATGCTACTAATAAGAGAAACCTTTGTATGGTTCAAATGGCTATGTA
>CAODLS012543840.1:0-13272 GCA_948243855.1 Flueggea neowawraea
AATAGCTATATGATATGTTTTGATGTGCTAGGGACTGTGAAGACACCTCTAGATTTGACAGAGGAGGAGTGGAACCATATGATGAGGACGAATATGACGGGAACATGGTTGTTGTCCAAGTATGTATGTACTCGTATGCGCGAAGCTACCGGGATCTGTTATCAATATTTCCTCAATTGCTGGGCTTAACCGTGGACAGCTACCCGAAGGTGTTGCTTATGCTTCTTCCAAGGCAAGCCTAAACTCTTTGACGAAGGTAAGTGTTATTTGTTGCTTAATTCATAGGTAGCTCATTTGTTCTGCTTTTAGTTGTTCATAGTTATAATTTGGAGGAAACAGAGTTAGTGTGTGTTTTAATATCTAGTCACTTTTTAAATGATAAAACTAGGGATTGATATTGATGAAAATTTTGGGCTATTGCTGTATTTTGCAAGAATAGATGGTAAGCAATTGTATATTGTTTGATAATGGTAGGACAATACAAGAAGATTAATTCACATTACAAACAACAGCACAAGTTGTTGAAACGAGTTGAATGAAGAGTTTGATCTATGCTCTGACAATTGATCATGCGTGCAATTTGGTTTATTACAATTTGCCTGAAGTGCTGATAAACATTGAACTCAGTTCAGTTGTAGTCTCCTTAATGCTTGAATATAGTGCTGGTAGGAGTATGGGAGTGTGGGTTAAATGTTGATCTTTAATCTGTGGGCTCGACCTTAATCCTTGACATTGTCTTGTTAAGATTCGACAAACATGCTAACGATTCTACATTGAAACTTGTTTAGTTAGTGAAGAGTACGAAAGGGTAATGTGTTGGTACAAAAGATCTGACTTGAATGGTGGTGACATTCAAAACATTCAATTCATTGAAAGTCTTTTGTGGGATCGTTGCTTTTCTATTTTATCAGTTACTTTGTTCTTTAGATATGAAACAACTCCAAGATTTAAGAAACAATATTTTGCTGGTAAAAAACCTTCACTTGGTAAGTTTAGCTACAGTAATGCACTAATTTTAAAATGACTATGCTGTACTCAAATCTGTTTTTAGGTTAGATATGTTATTTTGGAAATTCACGCGTATTTCGTTGTCCATATTGATGCGGTGAAATTATTATATGATAGAAATTTAGGATTTTTCACTTGTTTTATTATTTCTGGAGTGATTATTAACATTGATTTACAGACGAATACAAGTGTTTTTGTTACTTCTCTTGGGACTTATTTCTTTTCACAGATCTCTATGATCTTTATGGACATACTTATTGTGTACAGGTATTCATTTTTAACCTAATTTCTTTATGTGAGAGTTTTTCATTGTCATATTCTTAACTCATGCTTTTAACTTTGATATTAATTATTTACAAAATGTACAGAGAGCTAATATCAAGTAGCATTGCTGAAGGAGGCTCTTTTGCATCGAAAACATCATATGTAACACTTTTACGGTGATGCCATCATTTGTTACTTTTTGTTTGGTGAAGAAGCCTAAGATTGGGTTTGATATTTTTCTGATATACTTGTTTTTTAATGTAGATATGTAAAGAGGGAGACATTAAAGCTCTTTGAGACATTTTTGGACAAGGCTGAAGATCGGCCACATATGCTTCTGACTCATCAGCGCTCGATGAAGACAACTGTTAGATAGGTTCATGATGTTATTTACATTTTGTACATATTATATTATGGACATAATAGATATTTAGTATTTTGTATATATTTGATATTTAAATCATATATTAAATGTATATTTTCTAATTAATAAAAAATTTAAATATTCCATTTAATTTTGTCACTTTTATTAATTAATTAGTAAATGTTAAATAAAAAATACAGAAAATTATAAAACAAAAAAATACAAATTTCTTTAATTGCGACGAATTTGTCACAATAGTTTCGTCGCAAAACTTTTTGTTGACTTCTCCACAAATTTGAGACGAAAAGTTTTTGCGACGAGTTTGTCACAGAAAAATTTTTGCGACGCGTTTTTTTAGACTAAAAATTAGTTGCAACAACAATTTTGTGACAAAATTCTCTTTTTTGCAATGAATTTCTTCCGTCGCAAAGGCGTCATTTTCTTGTAGTGTATATAACAAGTAGTTAGTATTATTGAGTTCATGTAATATATAACAAGTTTACTTTTTGGTGTTGTTTTCTATAGACTTTATTTGGGCTTTCTTTTTCTATTCTGTCAGGAAAATAGGCGATAGAATAACGCGGAATTAGGCAAGAGCAATCACACAAAAATACAAGAATTTACGTGATTCAGTCAATCGACCTACGTTCACATGCAGAGAGCTAGTAATATGTTCCATAATTCGATTGCTACTACTTTGCTGTTGTCAACTGATCCTGTTGAAGTAGGTTTTGATTTTTGAATTTTGGATTTGGATTTGTTATTTTTTCACATTTTTGTTGGTTTCTCTTGAAATGGAAAAGATTGAGCTTCAGATTAATCTATTGCTGAGGGTAATATGTTGCCGGAGTTTTGATGCAAAGAGAGATTGGGAGAGACTGAGAGAGGGGAGAGAGAAAGAAAGGAGTAGATTAAGAGAGAGACAATGAGTTAGAGAGAGTAAACTAAGAGAGAGACGGAGAGATGAGAGGGAAAGGAAGAGATATGAGAGAAAAGACAAAAATAAGGGAGGGGTGATAAAAATAAAGGTATGATAATTATTACAACTCCATATGTACCACATTTTACGTTATTGAAATTGACATGTACTGTTAAAAGTCTTTTAAAAACACAATAGTGTAATCGAATATTAATAAAAGTAATTGCCGCTTTTGTAATTCATAGACCATGGGTGGATGAAAAATTGAAAGCCGGTATTTTCCTTGATTTTCATCATTGCAAAAAGACGACAGGTTATCTGTGCAAAAACTGCAAGCCGTCTAGGTTGAGGCCTAACAATGGCGGAGAACAACCCAACATGGTTGGCGGAGCCCACAAAATGGTAGTGGCTGAGAAGAAACAAAAAAATGAGAAAAGTGAAGGCTTTAGCTTTTCTTTTATCACTGCACTTCGCTGACTATTCCCAAGTTGATAGAATGATGATGATAACCTGACCGTCTTAACCTCTTCCAATTCTTCCTCACCCATCCACTCCAAATGAGAATTCGCAACTGACAAACACGGTCTTCCGATTTCAGTTACAGTTTAACTAACACCAAACACAGCTTTTGCTTTTGGGGGCTATATGGCTTCCTTATCTAATCCTCCACACCCGCACTTGCTCCCCCACTCCCACTCCCACTCCAACCCTATCTCTCCCCATTCCTCTCCCCTCATTTTGTCTTTTCCTTTCCGCCGAACCACGTCGCTTACTCCGCTTGTGCATTCGCTCAAGACTGGCTCGGACGGTTCGGATTTGCTTAGGAGGCCGATTGCCCCACCTCCTGGAAATGACTTGGGCGGAATTTCAGAGGAAGAGGAGGCGAGTGAAGGGAAAGGGAACAGTTATAGTGAGGAGAAGGAAGAGGAAGGGTGGGTGGACTGGGAGGACCAGATTCTCGAGGATACTGTTCCTCTTGTTGGATTCGTTAGAATGATTCTTCACTCGGGCAAGTAAGTTCTTATAATTGCTTTCCTTCTGACACTGTTCTCTTTTTTTGTTCTGATCACTGGGAATGAAGGTGTGAATGTTTATTTTTTTTGCAGGTACGAAAATGGAGACAGATTAAGTGCGGAGCATGAGAGAACCATCGTTGAGAGGTTGCTCCCGTACCATCCAGAGTGTGAGAAGAAGATTGGATCCGGAATCGATTATATTACGGTAGTGCCCTCTTTTTCATTTCTTGTGTAGATAAATGCTTGTCATTGACTTGCTGATAGCTTGTAGAAAGTGTTGGCTAATAGAGTCAATGCAACCTGTCCATCGCCTACTCTAGCAAGTTTGTGCATTAAATTGTTTGCTTTTATAAGTTGAAAATTGAATTGGTTTTGGGCAATTTGGTTCTTTTCAATGTTTTCTTCTGTATTTGACTCTTCAAATGGAAGAAAACTCAGTTGAAGATACCTTGAACCAGATATTAGCCTAGTCATGCATTGTTAGTGTGCACCATCACTTTGGTTTTGTTGCTTGGGGAGTGGTCACCGTTAGAGCTTGAATTGTGTCATTTGTGTGGATGTGGTGCAGCCAATCGATTATGTATCAGTTGTAATTTGATGTTTCTTTTTCACATCAAGCTAAAAATGAAAAATTGAAAATATAGCAAAGCAAAACTACAAAATACAGAAACTCAAATTTTGCTCAGATAATGTGGCATACAAGTGAGGAAGATATAAATTTTTATATAAGTAACAACTTAATTTCTTTTTATCTGGTCATTCCTCCCAAGTGGAGGATGATGGATGCAAGGGAGTTTTGCTTTAACTTCAATCATTGTGTCACACTGGTGTTTTACAGTGATGCAAGTTTTTCTTGGTTGTTAATAGGTTGGGTTTCATCCCGAGTTTGAAACATCGCGATGTCTGTTCGTAGTTCGAAAGGATGGTCAAATGGTTGACTTTTCTTATTGGAAATGCATAAAAGGTCTCATCCGGAAGAACTATCCACTGTACGCAGACAGTTTTATCCTCAGACATTTTCGAAGGCGTAGATGGAATGGATGAAGGTACTACTCTCAACTTGTAGACCACCTGTATTATTTACTGAGGAATTCTTTTGTTTCATTCTCATCGTCTCAAGTATGTGTTTCATATATCTTCAAGTGATAAGTCATAATTAGAGCAAAGATTGGAGAAATTTTCAATTGGAATGCTTAGTGAAGTTTCTGGAAATGTAGATATAGGATATACCAAAATGAAGCTGCAGGTTGGTTTAAGCTGCAATGTAGTCTGGCTGCTTTCAGTTTCATCATCTTATTCCCAATTGTTCATACATCCAAATTTTTGCAAGTATGTTGCAGATAAAGTCTAAGGTGCTTTCAGGATCTATGACCCATCTTTCTCCCCTTCTCCTCTGTCTCAGATAATGATTTACCATATGTGGTTGTATTTTCATTTCTATGCCAACAAAATGAACATTCTTTTCTTTTGGATAAATATTGGGTTATAGAACATCCTTTACATTTGTCATGTATTCAGCAATGGTTATTGACTTATCAACCTTTATTGATCTATATGCCGTGCATTCTTTTGTTTTGAACGGTACATGCTGTGCATTCTTCATTACCAGTTGAACCATTGTTTATTTCTATTGTGGTTTGTGCTTCTCTTTTCTTCTCTTCTCTTCTCTTCTCTTTCTTATACTGTTCTCTCTATTGCCCTGGATACATTCATATTTCTAAAACGGGATGGCTCAGATTCTTAGAATTGACTTCTATCCTTGTGATGTAAATATGTGTGATGTTGCTAGTGTTTACAGCACTCTGAGGAGTCGTGAAACACATAGGCCAGTATTTGTGTCACTTGGTGCACATAAGGGTGTAATCAAGTCAAGTCGAGCTTCATAGCCTTTAGGCTTGACTTGAGCTTGAAATTTTGTTCAAGCTAAACTTGTTATGGAAGTTTTGAGCGCGTGAGCGACTCGTGAGCAGCTCGAACAAAGTTGGGTTTTTATTTGAGCTTGATAGTATTTAGGCTCGACTTAATTAAAATTACTTAAGCTCAAGCTTGAGTAAGCCTAAAAATCTTGTTCGATCTTGGCTTATTATGGAAGTTTTGTACTCACAAGCAATTTGAGTAAAGCTTGTTTTCAAGCTCAGCTCGATTAAGCCTTGTTTAGGGCTTATTCTAAGCTGGCCTCAATAAAAACTTGTTTATGAGTTCGTTTGACAATATTTTTTTAGTATTTATTATAAACATAGCTAAATTTATAGCATTTCAAAACATTCATTCTAATGTCCAATGGCAACAAATACAAATAATTCATATAAAAATCCGTAACATACAACATCATCATATAAACACAACATTACACATCATAGAACATTAAAACTTCACATAAAAAATGTTGTGTTGAATACATGTACTCATGATCAGTTTTCAAAATTATTAATGTCATTCAAAATAGTAAATAATGATTGAAGAACTATTAAATTGTGTATTATTACATATTAATAATAAGAAATAGAATAAGAGATGCATAATTTTGGTGAGTGTAAGATTGTTCGTGAGCAAACTAACGAGTTTTTTCGCGACCTAAATATTGAGCCTATTTATGGGCCTTTTATAGAGTTTGTGCACAAATTTGTTCCCAAGTTCATAATTGAGCCTATTGACAAGTTTTTTAAGTCAAGTTTAGGAGTGCTTAGTCTCGGATTGTTTAAGTTTCGAGCTTGAAAATTTGTTCAAACTGAATTATGAACCAACTTCTAAGTCGAACGCCAAGCTGCTTGTGAGTTATTAGGCTTGTTTGCACCCCTAGTTGGACAAGTTACATTTCTCACTTTTTTTGTGCATACATATATAACACGTCTCCAAAAATAGTTGGGTCATTAACAGATATATGTGGTCCAAATTTGTAATTTACGGATTCATGCAGTCCACTTTTAATATTTTGGCAAAAATTTTAAAATTATGGGTGTACGCTACTAATTTTACAAATTACATTTTTATGAAATTGTTTAAAATTTGTTAAGAATTTTTTTAAAATTTGTTCATTTTTTAGATTTGTTTAAAATTTGTTTATATGTTGTTTCTTATTTTAAAACTTAAATATTGTTTATATATTATTGATATCTTATTTATATTTTAAAAAATATATAAACAGGATATTAACAATATATAAAAAATATATAAATAACAAATCAACAACAGATAAATTACAGATTTATTTGTATATTATTTTTAACATATAATAATATATAAACAATATAATAATAATATATAAATAATATTTAATTAATATATAAATAAAAAATAACATATAATCAACATATAAATAAGACGTTTTGAATTTAAAAATACAGAAAATTATCAATAAAATATTAATAAAATTTTGTGAATTTGAAAAATATATATCTATAAATTTAAAAAATCACTAGCGTTGAATAAAATATTATAAAGTATATACGTAATAAGTATATTTGGATTGTAGAAATAGATATTGCAAATTCTTGTGGGAGTATGGCCTAATTACACAAAATAATTTGGTCGGATTTGGAATGAAACTACTGATATCAAAAAACTTAAATCCCATAAAAGCTTTCGTTCCAGGCCTGATTTCTTAGCCCGGCCCTACCGAGACGATATGATTGAGTAAGTAAAATGATGTAGCATGGAGAAGAAAACTAGACAAGTGTTTGCCCATGATTCGTAACTGTTCATCTCCCAAGATTTTGATTTAAATGGATAAAGAATTAGTCCAATCATTATTTGATGGCCTTGCAATTGATTCTGCCGTAGTTAATGTTTGGATTGGATAATTGTGTAGCCTTGTCTCCTGTTATAGCTAAGCTTCGAAGTGAAAAGCCTCTTCTAATCATAGATAGGCTACAGTCTTCAACCCGATGAACGAATGAACATAGCTTGCATGCATTACTACTCTTCCTAGTATGAACCAGACCACCCAATAAAAATTGATAGAGACGTAAACTTTTAGGGACTAGTTTTGTATTGCCACGTATCTCATAAGTTTAACAGATGTCTGCACAGCTTTCGCTGTTGCGGCTTATTGGATGGATCTGATAAGCACCAACGCCAATTTTCTGGATTCTGGAGATGTATAGTTGGACACGTATCTTTAAATTTTGGACGGAATTCACGGTCGTTTTTGAGATTTATTGTATTATTTATTTTAATTTATAAATTTAAAAATTAGTTATTTTAATTTTTTACTATTAATTTTATTAATTAAATATAACAAAAATTTGACGTGTCATATAGACTTATATTAGACTTATATTCATATATTACATTAAATTTTTGTTATATTTAATTAATAAAATTAAAAATAATGAACTAAAACAATTAATTTTTAAATTTATAAATTAAAATAAAAAATAAACTAAATCTCAAATACCATCATAAATTTTGGCCTTAAATTTTCCAGGCTCCTTTCTCCACCATGACTTGTGACGTGAGGCTTATTTACGCGCTTTTCCCTGTTGTGTGATATTTGTTTCAGCAAAAACTTGTAAAAATTTTGATGTCAGCCGGTCGAAATAAAATGTGCAAGACTGCACTACTAAATATCTAAGAAGATTATGTTGATTTAAGTAATTTCTTATTTGTTTGTGAACATTACATCATTTCTTTTTGAGATGAAGTTTAATGATTGGGGCTTGTTCGTTCAAAATAGCATCTAACGCTTAACATGTTTTTGGCATATAATATTTAGTATTTAACATGTTTTTTTTATAAGAAATTGTGTTATTTTGTTTTAATTTCCTTTTTTTATTAATTAAAAGGTTGATATATATATATTATTCTATACGATAAATTTTACACTTTATCAAACAAGTCCTTGATCCATATTAGTGAAGGCAATTGATCAACATAATCAGGAGAGAGAGAATAAACAAATGTGTTTGGACAAAAAAGGAATGTTTTTAAGACTCAGATGAGTTCAAAAATTGATGTATTGTTTAATTCGTATATATTTTAATATTAATTCTTTATGTTTATGTGTTTATTTGCACTATCTCAAGTATTTTATCATCTTTTGTTGTCAAGATAGTAATTCTGACTTTTTGATGGATTTTTGGACAATTTTTAAGTTGAAACATGTGAGATTTATGGAAATGAGCTGAAATGATAGATTACAACAGATGAGCGTGCTCACACTTAACCTGAAGAACCCAAACCCTAGAATTCCGAATTTTAATTTTCAAAACCAGAGTTTTAAGGAAACTAAAATACTCATTCGACAGATATCTTGGGTTTTTAAACTGGTTGTTTGACACGTGTTTTTGCTAAAAAAAAAAGGTCTCTAGGTTACTAAAAACATTTGTTTTGTCTTTATGGAATACATATATTAGATAGACTTTAGTTTTTCATTAGTATTCCTTTTTTTTCAGCAGCCAAAAATGTTTCTCTGGCTGAGGGTATTTTCAAGAACATTAACAACATCAATTTTGTGTCTTTTGTTATGGCTTTTAGCCACTAAACCTTTCTCTTGGTTAGAGGCGACTTTGAATTATTGGAATAAAGTTGTAAGGTTTCTTATTTTCATTGATTTTTGTTGATTTATTTAAGTATTAAATGTTTCTCTGCTGCAATTTTATGATTGTACCAATTGATTACTAAGGTAGCAAATTAGTTTATTGATTATTATGGTTTATTGTTATGTTGAATATTGCATCCGTAATTGTGTAGTTCATTCGACTAAAGTAGCAACTAAGAATTATTATTACTACGTTAGAACCATAATTCTTAGGAGAATCATTCAATTGGATTAAATACAACATCGTATGTATATTATTCTGCTTCGTTGTCTTTCTTGTTCTTACTATTATTATCTAATTAAATTTGAAATCATATCCAGATTGTTAGGTAATAAGTATTAGCTATAATACATGTTTCTAGTTAATTAATCATAAGGAAAGACAAGTAAATTAGTTATCGAAATGAATATTTGAATAATTAACTGAATATTTTTCATGTTAATGATCAACTGAAATGCCAATCGTGATGGCTATTGAAGATCAATGCTCTTTTTCATTGCATTTACTCCTGTAATTGTTGTTTCTTCTGTTCTTTTTAAATTACTATTTTCATAACAAGTAATTCAATCAATTATCAAAATCTCCATTTGTTATTGTTCTTTGTTTGCTTACATTATTGTGTACAAATCTCTTCATGAGATCGACCTGTGTTTATTACTAATCTTATTTTAGTGCGCCGAGTATGATTTTAATTTAGTTATAGGCCACTGCATCACAAAGCGTAAGACAGGTATTTCAGTTACAAAACAAGACTCCAAAATACGCGGCAACGCAGAAGCAGATGCGGGCATTGTCTACTTTTCTGTCTTCATTGGAGAAATGGCACAAAAATGGTGAGTAACATATGTCACAACAGGAACATCTTGCTTGGCTTCCAATTTCAGAGTGCTGCAATAATTGGTACATTGTATAATTGCGATACAAGTGTTGCCTTGTTTGGGAACCCCAAAAAAGGATCAAGTATTCCTACTATGGGCGTGGCTTATCTCCATTTGGCATTTTCTCATTATACCAATCACCAAAAAGAGTTAATAGTGCTTCATGAAGAGTTAGTTATAGTGCTTCTCGCACATGCGGAGAGAGAAGAGTTGAAATAGTATCTTGCCTTTTACAAAGAGATGGACCTTAGTCCACAAGCCTAGTCCCCACATTTCTCGTCCTCACTTGTTTTGAAAAGTCTATCGTACAAGATAAAGAAGTGCGACTTTTGCTGCTTTTTGGTCCTTTGAGACTTGGTGAAAGCGACTAATTGGTGCCGGCAGCTCTCCCCACAGCTCTCCCACGATTTTTTCGCTGTAGGAGAGTTGTGGAGGACTCAAATCTATTAATTTACTCAAAACTCTTTTAAGCCTTTTGTTTAAAAGAGTTGGAAATATAAATAACTGTTGTAGGCCCTAGCTCAAGAAAAGCCAAAAAGAAGTGCCGTATTAGTGTATTTGTCACTACATCGTTGGAAACTCAATGGGGAAGTCATTTGTTGCATATGTGTGTTTCTTTTCATTTTGAGGAAAATAATTGGTTTTTCATTTGATATTCTAACTAGCTATCTATGCTATTTTTTTTTCAAATTCCATTACATAACTCATATTATAATATGATGTCTAAGATAAAATTACTTGACCTAGAATGATGCCGAAAGAATCACGTAAGCAGGTAAATATATGTTTCAAATGAACATGTTTGGGTAAATTTATACTCATTCCGTCCCATATTAATAGAAAAGTTTATTTTTTTACATAGATTTAAAAAGTTAGTTGGAGTTATTAATTTTAGTAGAGATTTCTCAAAATATTCTTATAACTATCCAATGAGTAGTTAATGATATAATTTACTATATATTTAAGTATGAATAATTTAATACAATGTGACATAACTATTAGTATAAAAAAAGAAACTTATAATTTGAAACAAATTAAAAAAAATAGTTTATTTTTATGAGACGAAAAGAGTACAAATTAGAGGGTACAGAAACATGTTGGACTGAATTGGGTAACTCTTAGCAGTCAAAGGATGAAAAAGAAAACAATGAATTCCCGTGTCGACTATTGAGTATTTACTGCTGCGTCGGGCGACAATTGACAATTATGAAAATAAGAACCATTGACTTCTCCGGACGGCGGCATCCTTATCCTCGTCACCGGCGCAAAGTAGCTTCATTGCTTCTTTCTATTCTTGCTTGCCAAAAACGACAAAAAAAAAAAGAAAACACAGAGAATAGGGCTTGTTCGCTGCTCAACCTCAAAACCCATCTACATTAATGTACTGTCAACCATCAACGATCTTGGCCAATCCCAATAAAGTCAGACAAATCCTTGCAATTCTAAGAGCGTGACAAACACGGCCCAATACATTGAAGTGTTTACAGATATAGTAAGTGCCTCGTCCAATCCAATACATCTCCATCCTGCCGGCTAGTCAAACCAGCTGAGGTAAGGAGATTAACTCTAATTAGTAATACTAATCAATTCTATAATATTTCTATTTTAGGACTTTGGCTGCCTTTAGCGTCTCCCCAGTAGTCGGTTTTTCCAAGTTCCCTATGAAGCGATAATTAATATTGTAATGTTTCAAATGGGTGAAGAGTGTGTGCAAATTTGATTTCATCTTCCGTCCCATTGGAAACAATTCATATTTAATTGTCAGCTACTGCCTTATTAAAAAAAAAGAAAGAAAAATGCCAGGTACTGTACATGAGATCCGTTTACCATTGAGTATTTATCTTTTTAGTTCCTGAAATAAAATTAATATTTAATTCTAAATTGGGTTCACATTGAGATGAAGTTACGAATTAAGTAGCAGTTGAGGCTTTAGTTCATCCAGAAGCATCGGTTATGTGGAAGAATTTTTTTCCATTAAGTAAATATTTCACTCCAAAAAAAAAGTAAATATTTCGCAGTCAAAAAAACAGTAAATCTTTTTTTTAACCTTCACGAAAAAGGAATATATAATCAATGGTATTTTCGTCAATTAGCCACTTCCGCTGGTACAAAAAGGTGGGGAAACCATTGGCACATTCCCTGTGTCGGCACATTGCTTTCACGCGCGTGAAACAGATAAACAAGGATTTTTTTACCAAAATACCCATACAAATCTCGCTCCGTCTTGCATACCCATGAGCGCACAACGCACCCTCCAGGCGCACTACATAAAATAATTTTTACCCACCAAGCACCTAACAGCACCTGGTAAGATACGTGTACGGCAGATATTCTCCCACATCGCGCGCTTCCATTGGCTGGACGTCGCATCAACCACTCCTACATCTCTCCCATTGGTCCACGTATCGAGAGCCAGCTGGCCCACAAAATTAAAAAATAAAAATGTTGGGTGGAAAAAGACAGAGGACACTTGGCGGATCCACCATACCCTAACGGCGCGAAGAAGGAGGAGCCAAGACGACGCACACTCTCTCTTAATTTCCAAAAAAGCAAAACCAGCTCCAACAACTCCTTCCAATTTCTTGCATAAATTTATACTATTCCAATTTGTTCACCAAAAAAGGTATACTAATGTTTACTCTCTCTCTCTCTCTAACACACACAGTACTCTCTTCCTCTTCTCATTTACCCAACAGATACTCCTTCATTTGCTTGATTAATCTCTTCTTAATCTCTGTTAATTTTGCCCTTATTACCTTCTGCTTTCAGCTTATTCAGTCAAAATTTGTTTTGTTTTGTTTCTGTATCGATTTTTTAAAAATGGATTTAATTGGAGACGTTAACGGCTTTTTTCCGGTGAAGATTTGTTGTTTTGACACTTATTGGTTTCTGATAATTTTTTTTTTGTTTTGTATTAACTGATTAAGTTTGTTGGTTCGGCCATTTTTGTGGATTTGAAGGTGTAGTAAGGGAGGGAGAGAGGGGAAGTTGTGGACGTTACTGATTTCAATTGGATTTGCAATTTTAGTTGATTTACACTGTTTTATTCAGATAATTACAAAATGGGGACTAATCTGAACTTCAAGAACTTCGTGAATGAACCTTCCTCCGACGGCGGCGAAACTGGAAGCCGGCCGCCGGGAAACTTCCCATTGGCTAGGCAGCCGTCGATCTATTCAATGACTTTTGATGAGTGGAGCTCTATGGGTGGGTTAGGCAAGGATTTTGGGTCAATGAATATGGATGAGTTGTTGAAGAACATATGGAATGCGGAGGAAACTCA